>APFE030560150.1:53940-106622 GCA_000404065.3 Pinus taeda
GGAATGTCCTGCTCCCTCACGCGAATCTGATGGTACCCAGATCTCAAATCAATCTTTGAGAAGAATCGTGCTCCTCTCAACTCATCCATCAACTCGTCGATCCTAGGTATGGGGTACCTGTTCTTCAGTGTCTTCTTGTTTAGGGCCCTGTAGTCAATGCACATCCTCAATGTGTCGTCCTTCTTCTTCACCAACACCACAGAAGAAGAGAAAGGACTTGTGCTCGGCCGAATGTGCCCAAGAGTCAGCAACTCCTGGATAGCCCACTCAATCTCATCCCGATAGGCCTTGGGGTGCCTATAGGGGGTGGTAATCACTGCCTGTATGCCCTGCTCAAGCTCGATGGTATGCTCAAACCCCCAATCTGGTGGCTAACTCGGGGGAATCTCCCCAAACACAATGGCATACCGATCAAGGATGGACTGTATCTCCGGATGTACCATCTGCCTTGTAGTCCCTGCCTCTGATGCACACAGCTCTACTACCCACTCTATGTCTCCCTTACGGAAGACTGACTCCATCCGATGAGCCGAAACAGTCTGAGGCGGATATGTGTGCTGACCCCATATCTTCTCATACCTCCCTGTCTTCTCATCATCCCACTCCATCTCTAGGGTCTTCCAATCTGTCGTGACCTTCCCTAGAGTGATAAGCCACTAAACACCCAGTATCACATTGGTGTCCGAAATATCGACCACGAAAAAGTGGTCAATCAGTGTGTAAGTGCCCATCGTCACTGATAGCTCTGGAACATAACAAGCACACATCATGGTCTGATCTCCTGGGACCAAAACCAAAAACCCATCGAAGCTCTCTGTCTGTATACCTCTCCACTCAACCATCTGTGCATCGATGAAGTTGTGGGTCGCCCCACTTTCAACCAAAACTGATACTCACTGGCCACATATTGTCCCCCGTACGCGTAGCATCAAATACTTGGGAACTCCTCGCAATGCTACAAGGGCCCCTTCGGTAGGTGCAAAAGATGCACCACCTGCTGTTGGTGGAGGTAGCAAAGGTGTAAATTTTTGTAGATGTTCTATGCTAAGAGCAATTTCACTTTTCTCACAGCAATCATACAAGTAGTTAAGCAAAATGTAGATAGAACATATAAGCAGATCTTACAGAAGACAAATCAAAAACAGGAAAAATGTGTGTGTTCGTTTCGGCGGTCAACAGGATGCTTCAACCAGCAAAGTCTTCTTTGGTCAGCCAGCCCAGCATGTGTCACAACAACCCTCCAAGCAGTAGATGAGTCAACCCAAGTCAATTCTACAAAAGTCAACGCTGTCCTGAAAAGTCAACGCAGGGGCAGCAAGCTAAAAGTCAACGCAGCAGCAAAACGGTCAACCCTTTGACCTCAATTTTTGTGCCAGCTAGTACGGCCTTCAAAAATCGAACTTTCCACCAATTTTCAGCTTGATTGGACCAAGTGTTGACCAAAGTCAACGCTGGTCAAACTTTCTGCTAAACCCTAGCAGCAGAAACCCTAGCAGCAGAAAATCCGTAAAGTCTGTCCTCTTCGTCCTTCCCACGTGTGGCTGAAATTCGTCCTCCAGGTAGCTCGTACTCTCTAAGATGAGAGAGGAAGATGTGAGTTGAGTTGTGATGAAATTCTCTCCAACTTTTCCTGTATATATATCCATCAATGGGGGTGTGTGACACATTGTTGGGCATGTGAGCCATACATGACAAAAACTGACCGACCTTGCACATATAATTATTAAGAATAAATAAATTCAAAATATAAGTTTCTGCTACATCGGTTAAAGACTATTTTTATATGGATTTTACAAACCTCTCTCAGAAAGAGAATCCAACAAAAATATTAGCCTCTTATCTAGCTCAGAACATGGAGTTTGGACGCTAGTGTCCGCAAATTAACAGGCCCCTAATCTGACTCTGATGAGATGACCAGAAGATTGATCGACCATGATCTTGGCTCCTCTGGCAAGTAGCTACTAGCCAGTAGTACTAGTAACTGAGTCTGGTCAACTGCTCACAGTTTACTTTTGTTGTAGAGGCCATTTCTAGCCCCTTGTTATGTGTTTTTTGTTTTGACGCTTTGATCACTGTATGACAATTGACTAGTTATCTGCCCATGGGTACCATTTTGAATAAATGTATTGGTCATGAGCCTACTTTGAATCATATGTTTCTTCATCTATATTATGAATGGTGTGTTTGGACAACATGAAAATGAAAATCTTTAAAGATTATGTTTTAGAAATCTTCAAAATTATGTTTTTTATAAAAAATAAATATTTAATATATTTTTTACAACGACCGAGTCATTGAAATCGAGCCGGCCGAGTCATTACCGTTTCGGAGTCGGAGTCGGAGTCGATCCTCGGCCAAGTCGGAGTCGGAGTCGTAGTTTTAAAACTATGGATTCAAGGCAGCTCCGAGCAGTTACAATAGAGGATTGTGCAACATCTGTGCAGAGGCCTGCGCAAGGGTTCTTGGATAGCCAGTTCGAGTGGTCAGATTGCTTGTGGAGAAGGGAAAATTTCCCTCTAAAATTTTGCCAGTATTTTATTAGCAAGGCCTTGCCAGTTTAGGCACCCAGTTGTACTCCATAAATTGTTGCATAATAATATAAACCCTCATCTACTACACAGGTTTTCCCACACTAGGTTTTTTCCGGAATATTTGTCCAAAATACCGGTGTCAATTTTTATTGTGTGCTCTATTTTCTCAGTTTCCAATTTCTTTTCCGCAGTGTTTTTATTGTGAAGAAATTGCAGTGTGATTGATTCGTTATTTTTCCGCAACAAAATAAACTGCATAATTAATCAGTTAGAAGAAGAAATTCCAATTGCTGCATTTCAAGGAATTTTCACAGGGTTTGGAGGAGCCTTCCTTTTGTAGCATGATCACTAGTGTAGGGGCCAATCCAACCCATGTTCGATGCACCTATCTCATTCCACATAGTTATGAGTCTATCAAGTCTAGAGTTGGCCTTAGCTTTGGCGTAGTATCCCACAGATTTTTATAAGACATGGCAGTCTCGAGTTTCCCAATGGATGGTGGTCCTAAGAGTAAAAAAAGTGTCAGATTGCAGAGCTTGATGAGAGGATGACATGCCATGCTTTCCAAACAGGGAAGGCATGCTCAAGTTATGACTGGTAAAAGTTGGTCAACTGATGCTACAGGTTTTTGGGGGGCAGCGTTGGACTATTTTTTACATGCATTACATCCAAAGTGATATATTCAACGAGAGGAACAAAACCCATGTTTCAGTTTTTGAGTCACTCAAGGGTGTTAGAGATCCACGGTTTGACCATGATGATGTGGCAGTGCAGGGCACTTCATTGAGCCTCATTCACTGCTATATTAGGCCTAAAAATATACACGCCCTTCTCAGCCACTTACTATTTAAAAAGTTTGCATTATTTGGCATGAGGTGTGTTGAATATTAACTTGGAAGGGGAGCACTTTGTTTAGGGTGTGCAAATAGTATTTTAAAATTAAACTCCTTTATTGTTCCTACAATTAGCTTAGCACACCATACTACATTTTATTTTCACTTATTCCCAAGTTTTAAAGCTTCCTTTTAGAATATTCTCTCCTTAGGAAATTCATGGGGTCTATTTCAGGAATGAAATAAATGCATTTAAAGAATAAATCAGCCATATAGAAGTATATTCTCTCGCAGGTGGCTATTATATAAGGAGAACAAACTTTTGGAGAAAAAGTTTCTTTATGCACACGCTATTTTCACTCAAAAGAGGAGCGTTATACTTGAAGATTGCTACTCTTATTCTGTTTCTATTTTTTACCATTCTCCTATCTCATTCTCTTCTTCCATATGTTGTGCAAGCATTGAAGGGGCAAAGGTTCTACTTTGCTTGAGTGATTTGAGCATTGGAGCTTATTGATTACTGCATCCCTTCTCTAAACTTTTGTAATAGTACATGTCCTCTACTGCAAAGGATAGTCATATACTAAGTATTATTGACATGTGATTATTGACCAAGTTTTGTGATTGTATATATCCTCTATTGCGAAGGATGATCATATATCTTGGGGAATTCTTTTCTGTCCGAACTTGTCAAGATCTTGTTCAGCCTACAACCCTTGGTAATAAAGATGTTCAAGTTTTCTTTCAGCAACTATCACTTGCTTTCCATGTGCAAGACTTGTATACTTTAGTAAACTTTTACTTCCTTTCAATTTCATCTTGATAGAATCTATGTGGTAGGATTGGGATAAATTTGTCGTCCCTATTCGCTTTTCTTCTATTCATCTTTTTGACTCCACAAGGCACTGGTTGATTTGTCTTTGTTATTAAGTTATTCATATAAAATCAAAACCACTTATCTCGAATTCTATGCATCCTGGGCATGCTAGGCATATAGATTAGGCATTCTTAGCTTCTTTGTGTTGATTTTCTGTTAGAAAACAACCTGATTAGCTTGCTGTTTTTCTCGTTTTTCATGCAAAAAGAGAGAAACCTTGTGTTTTTCTCAATTTCCATGCACTAGAAAGCATAAACATACTCAGAGCATAAAGACATCAATTTATTTGCACTTACAATCAAAAAAAGTTCATTGTTTTTGTTGTTTTCTGCATTCAATTAAGCACTTAATCTTATAAATGCAAAGGTTATCTGCCCTACAGAAAATACAAGAAATTGGCATTTAAGTTAGTGTTTACAGCATTAGAAACAGTCATCACGGCTTGTTGAAATTTCTGTTTCGTATTTGAATAAGTGTTTTTTCAGAATAGTTTTTCATTGGGATACATGCCCATTGTCTAGCATAATTTTCTACATTGTTTTCCATGTGAAATTACAGCTTTTCTAACAAATTCAGCTTTGCTGCCTTTAATATTTAGTTGCAGATTTCTTTTAGGACAGCAAGTGTTTAGTTAGATTTTAGGGGTTCTTGACCAGTACTTGAATTACAGTCAACTTCTAGAATCGCTTAGGAATATCATCCTGAAATTAACAAGCATTAACTTTGAAGTGAGACAGGATAACTGAAGTGAAAGTGCCTTATTTCTCAATGTTATGTGGATTCCCTTAACTTTCACATGGACGGAATTCCCAAGTGATAAGAGGTTGGAAATAGTAAAATTCAAGTGATCATGATTGACAAGGGGAAGGTGGTCAAATACCCAAAAATCTTTAAGGATGTGATGAAGGGGAGAGTGCTCCAGAGATAATCAACCACACTAGAAACTCAGAAAAAATAAGAACATTGCTTGTTAAAAATCTAAGAACACGTAACACATCTCCTATAGCTCAATCGTGCATCAGGAGAAACAGCAAGCATCACCGAAATTATCTGATCAATAAAGCATATGTATTCCTTGGCTTATTTAGAATATGACCTCGATCTATTTCTACACAAATATAACAACATATCTTAGATGAGTGGTTCCTTCAAGTAAGCAAAATGACAATGTTATGAGAACAATATCCGTGATATTTGAACACACCATTTAACACCAACCCTATATGAAAGATACAATGGACTCAAGAAATTGTAATCACCATCCCAGCCACCAATTATTAACACTTATCAAACATCAAAATCAGTAAATGCACATTATCAAAGGATTTACATGTTTGAAGAAAATATCCTACATAAATTAAAATCATTGGCATCCTATCCACCCTTGCAAGTGGAGCCGCTTCACTTTGCAACAGTGAACTGAGAAGGTTCAGAAGAGCTCATGTATACTGTTCATGCAACTATGATCAATATGTATGCATCCATATTCCTATTTATAAAATTATTATGACCAAGGTAAGGTGCATCCATGTATGCAAAAAAAGCTGGTGTTCATAATTTTTATTTCAAAAGAATCTAGTCGAAATAAACTAGGAAAAATCTAAACTAGATGATGGACATGCCATGAAAAATCCAAATCAATAGAAAAGTAAAATATGTTAATGATGTGAACTTACTTTTGTTGAGGATTCTTAAATTCAAGCAGGGGTTGCAGAGTACTTGTACCTATGAGAGAAAAAAATAAAATAAATCACATCAGATAATAGTAACCAAATGTTGCATAGAAACTATTGAAAGGAATAGGAATCAGACTTCTAGAAAATATAGGGTTTGTGTGCTCATTCCTTCTTCAATATATCTGCCTATAATGCAGTTATTGTACTGCAAAATGTACATCAACATGATTCTTTCCCATTGTGAAATATGCTAAAGCATGTGACATGAATATTTCCGAATAGCAACTTTTAAATCAAACTGACAGCAGATATTGAGATTCAGGTATCTTTCGAAGGTCAATCAGAACATCATGCATGTAAGCTTGGGACACTCCCAACCCGAATAGTTACACTGGCAAAAGTAATGCAGATTCTTGAGCATAAGCAATGCAAGTCAACACCAAAAATAGGACCTTCTAAGCATGAAACATGAAGAAGAAAAACCCAAATTTATGCATGTGAATTTCAAACCAGAAGATAAGATAAATGTCGAAAAAAAAGAAGAATTAAAGAAAGTATGCTAATGTCCATGGATGGCCCAAAGTAGTGCATCACACTCACCACCACTACATTGTATTCTGGCAGTTGAATACACACCCCACCTCTATGGCATCTCGTAAAGGGCAGGCGATGTTGAGACAAGTAGCAGAAAAGGCTATCTCTTACTTGGATCTTTGGAGACTTCAATATTAGTGGCAAACTTTTCAATTTTAGGCAAGAGACTCCTCCAAAATTTCTCAAGCATTCAACTTTCAAAAAAGAATTCAGCTAAAAGCATTATTTAATTTACAAGATCCTGCATTTCAGTAATATAATCATTTACAGACTCATTGTCGTTCCCTAGCACATTCATAGAGAGGGATACCCCTGAACTAAGGGTTTTACCTAAGTCTTATGCTTTTATTATTGGTATTGGTTACTCCTTGAGGTAGTGGTTGGTTTACTTCCAAAGATACCAGATTCAGCCAAATATCCCCCAGTACACAAATCTGATTCATACAGTAATCAGGTATTCAGGGATTCATATCCAATTCTAGAGGAATCAAGCAAATTTTTTCAGATCCATATCCAATGTTAAGATATGGATCCGTGGATTTAGGAATCAGTTCTTCAATTCAGATTCAGCAAACAAATTAAGGGAAACCGTTCCCATTGGAGGAACCGATTGCTAATTATTTTATACCAAATCCAATTTACTTTACTTCAACAATTTATTAAAAACCCATAAAATATTTATGAAATTGTTGATAAAATAAACACACTCGTATATTAACTCAGAAAATAAAATCAGTAGAAGTAAACTAGGGAAATCAATCACAGTACAACAGCAAATTTGTGCCCGACACAATCTTCTTTCATATTAAATTTCTCCGAAAAAATTAGTCATAGACCTACAGAGAATACACAAAAAAATACAAACTGCTGGGAACCAGGAACTCCACCCACTAGGAAAAATCAGCCTCAATAAAATCGACCCTGGAAATCAACACCATTGAAGAAACTCAACCTCTGGAAAATTTAGCCTCCCTCACCAGCAACTCAGCCCCTCTTTTTCCCTGTAAGACCCTTGCACACTTGAAAAATTCTGTTATGAATAAAATATATATAAAATAATATCATAATAATAATTAGTTGTTGAAAAGGCATGTCTCTTTTCCCTTGTAAGCCCCTTGCACACTTGAAAAATTCTGTTATGAATAAAATATATATAAATAATAATTAGTTGCTGAAAAGGCATGTCTCAAAAGACACGACCGTTCATGAAGGGGCACCTACCTAGGTATATAAGCGGGCCCTCATTTGTAACCACAATATCATATCTTCTCTAAATTCAACATTTCTATATAATTATATTACGTGTCTTAGAATGGATATTTACATATTTCAGAACTTGTCAGTATTTTGTTGCTATATGAACTTTGTTCCATTTGGTATCAAAGCCACATTCTCCAATCCCGGCCCTTGGCCATCAACACTCCGTCAACTTCATTGTCGGGCCTTTGGCCTTAAAAAAAAAAAATATAAAAATAATAATAAAAATAAACACCTTCGATCACTCAAAAGGAAAAAATAAAGAAAATTATAGGAAAAAAAGGGTCAAGGATCAAAAAAAATAAAAAAATAAAAAGAATACTATATACATATATATTCCTAAAAAAATTATTATAGCAAAAAAAGAAATAAAAAGAGAGATTATTTTAAAATATATATTAAAATACAAAAAAAAATAAGGAAAAAAAAAACAAAATAAAAAAGAGTTTGAAGGAATTAAAAAATTATTAAAAAAAAAATAAAACAAAGAAACAAAAAATTACCTGGTTGTTTAGCCGCAGTCGAAGCCCATGGTGTCGTCGTTGCTTCCCCTCCACCTTGTTGAAGAATCTAGGGCATTCAGAAATTAGAGAGATTCTTCTTTACATGATAACAATTTGTGAAGTGTTTTTACTATTTATCTTAGCTTGATCTTCGTTGCATTATTAGTGTAGGTGTTTGCTCCATCAAACTGCTATCAAAAAACAAAAGAGACAAGAACACAAGATGTTTGGCATTATGCCAGGGCCAAAACCTCTCCCTCTTGGAGAGGAAAACTTGCACGAAATTCTTCTTATAGAGATTCCAATTGACGAATACCAAGACCATGACCCCTGACACATTCTGCCTCTCCAAGACCAAGACATCAATCCTCTGCTCTGTCACTGCTAAGATCATCCTTATTGTTCCACCATTGAAGCCATCACTTATTGAGATCTTCACTGCTGCTTCTTCATTATGTCAACGAGGTCGACTGAGATCTTTATTGTGACAATCACCATGATGACTGATTCATCATACCTCCACCATTGTACTCTAGTTGAGCTCATCATCACACTGATTGTGATCATGTCGAGAGTGTATTTCAAAATTGTGATGATCCTTGTCAACCTTTTCTTATTATGTCGAGACAGTAATTCTTTTCACTGCTTCTCATTATGTTATAACCCTTGTTACTTTCATTGAGTCTCTTTCTCATTATACCGAGACCACTACAAAGATATCACTTGGATCTTCTTCAGTATGCCAAGACTATTGGAACAAATAAAATATATAAAATAATATAAATATAATGTAAATGATAATAGTCATAAATAATAATTAGTTAAGCTAGTAATTAGGTTAAAGAGGCATGTCTGATAGGACATGACTCTTCATGAAGAGACACTTGCCTAATATATAAGCAAGCCTCTCGTTCTCAGTGTAAATCATCTTATTCATTCTTATTCATTTTTAATATATAATATTTGTATCCTCATGGATATCTTTATATTCCAAGTCTTCTGGAGTAATTAATTTATAGAATGAACTTTGTTCACTTCATTTGGTATCAGAGCAGTCGATCCTCTGGCCACTCCACCGCTGCACAGAGCTCATTCTCCGATCCAAGTCTTTGGCTATCAAAATTCGTCAACCTTGTTGTCGTAGAATTGAAGCGTTTTGCTTAGAATTTGGGAGTTTCTCTTTTTCTCTGTTTTTCTAGGCCTTTAGCCATTAAAATTAAAATTAAAAGAAAATTCGCTAGAGGGTCTCCAATTCGCTAGTTGACCGTTGGCCATTTGTTAAAAAAATAAAAAATAAAAAAATTTAAAAAGGAGAAAATTATTATTAAAAATAAAATTATATTAATAAAAAAAGAGAGCAGCAGCTTACCTGGCCGCATTGTGGGTGGGTTCACATTACACCGTCCACAACCCACAATCCACAACACTGCTGCCAAGGAAACTCAACCCTTTCCCACTTTGTTCACTTCAACTATAGCAGTGTTGTTGAGAGATCACTGAGATATATATATATATATAGATTACTAGGAGGCAGATCCGAATACTATGATACCCACCAAGACTTAATATGCCAACATTGCATCTCTTCATTCACAGGTATGCAGAAATTGTAGTAATCATTGTCATCACCGAAATTCTTTTCAACATGACTAGGTCGAGAATATATGTATGTCGAGACAGCGTTATTGACTGTGCTAATAGTATGTTGTTGTAGAAGTACCGAGATACATGTATATACACTGAGACTGCTTCTTCCAATGCGAGATCTTCTCTTTGCACTTCAATCCATCCAAGATCTTCTTCATACCCGTTTGAATGCCTTAAAGAGGGATGCGAGATTTTGGGACTACTCGTTGTAATCACCACCGAGACTTTTAGATGTCTGAGGTCTAGACTGCCTGCACCTTATACCCATCCAAGGTGCAGTCAAACCCTAGATCAATATCCTTCTTGTAGTGCAGATCTGCTCCTTTCATCCATGAGAAAATTCAGAGTGAAATGCGAGTTTTGTGCCCTTATGTTTTGCGCAGACCCTAGCCACCTATTTATAGTGGTTTGTGCTCCAAAAATGAGCCGACTTGAACTTGTAAATCGACATGTCTTTTATCCAAGCCGACATGACTGCCATTTATATATTTAATTCGATCTTGAAGCCGACTTGAAGAGTTTCTTACTGATTTGCTTGCAAACTTCTTGAGCTTGCTAATGGAGGATTGTTCTTGGTCTTGGAGGGTTGCTTTGACTTGAATACATTGTACATAGGCTCTTAAAGAGCTCCTTCATACATGACTTGACTCTTTGACTTTATTAATAAATCCTAAAGACATCAAGAAGAAGTCTTTTACCTAATGACACTTCTTGCTCATGAAACCCATATAGCAAGGCATACAAAAATAATTTATTCTCTTTTATTACACCATTTACAAAGATCATGTCATTATGAAGACCAAACCTAGTTACACTTTCTTCAACACACCCAACGTCAACCGCTGCTACTAATTTCTTCCACAGCCACCGTCATCGTCAAACTGCTCCACCGTTCTGCAGTCGTCATCATGTTTGCCAGTTGTACTCGCCACCATCGCAACTACAGTCATAAAAAATTGGTTCAAACGACATAAAAATTAATAGCAATCAGCCTTGATGCCAAGATTCATGTAAATTCTGAAGAGGCTGCCATTGGAATTCATATGAGCAAAGCCAATAATTCATACTTGTGAAGCAGGCAAATCATGACAACGATTGTGAAGGTGTACATACATTGACCAAACTACCACCAAAACTGTTGAACCACAGCAACTGTTGGGGTGACCAACAGTTGCCCGTCCATAACTTCTCTCAGTTTAACCCTTGTTGTACAAAATCCATTCACTACCATCAGCCACTTCACACCATTCCACAATTATAGTTAGGTATTTCTCTATCGTTGTCGTACAACCCGACGCATCTGTACATCCAGGGTTGTGGTCTATTCAAACGTACCCTTGTGCCATTTGATACCAACTAATATATTAATAAACAGAGATTATAAGGGGCGTTGCAAAATATAAAATAAAATATATATATATATTGTAAAGAACATTTATCTCTAAAAAAAAAAGAAGAGTTAATAAGAATAACTTTATAAAAGTTATTTTTAAAAAATTATAATATTAAATTACTTTATAAAGTTATAAGTATTAAGTATTTTAATTATATAATAAAAAGTATAAATAACTATATATATATAGAGAGAGAGAGGAGTTTTGAAGGTTATTGAAGTTAAATATATATATATATATATATATTAAAAGACATTTGAGAAGTGAAAATTGTGTGAAGAGAAAGGATTAGACACACTTTTATAAAAGTAAAAGAAGGTATAATACAAAATATATATAAGTGAAATATTGTATTATATAACTACAACCAAAACTTTTGAACCACTGCAACTGTTGGGGTGACAAACACTTGTCCGTCCAAAACTTCTCTCGGTTTAACCCCTTGTACAAAATCCATTCACTACCATCAGCCACTTCACACCACTCCACAATTATTGTCAGGTATTTCTCTATCGTTGTCATACGACCAGATGCATCTGTACATCCAGGGCTGTGGTCTATTCAAATTACCCTTGTGCCATTTGATACCAACTAATATATTAATAAACAGAGGTTAAAATTATAAGAGCCGTTGAAAAATATAAAATAAAGTATATATATATATGTTACACCCTTATATCCTTTTATTTGTACATAAATAATATATTATATTATATATATATATATATATAATTGCAAAGAATTATTATCTAAAAAAAAAAGGAGAGTTAATAAGAATAACTTTATAAAGGTTATTTAAAAAATTATAATATTAAATTACTTTATAAAGTTATAAGTATTAAAGTATTCTAGTTATATAATACAAAGTATAAATAACTATTGATTTGTGGTAGCATCTACCATCTGATGTGCTCTAGCCTTGAAATTTGGCAGAGAGGCTAAGGTACATGAGATCTCCAAGACCCAGAAATCATTTTCAGAAATTCCATCCGGATGAAGAGTTATCAAAATAATTAATATTTTTAATGGGTTCCTAAGTCTAAACTTAGGAAAATAAAAATATTAATGGGTATTAATAAAGATAAGGATGAGTCCCGGATGCGGGTGCCAGCTAGCATAACTGGATTGACGGGGCAGGGGTCTCATGAAGGCCACATGCCCATCACGCGCAAGGCCTACTTGGGATATGGAGGAGCAGGTCACTCCCGAACAGTGGCTTTAATAGCCACAGGATGGCAGGCCGGGAGCATTAACACTCCGACCTCTCTCGGCTGCGCTACCCCTCTCGGCTCTGCGATGGATGTGATGGCCGCCTTAATGGAGGACGACCACCGAGGTAGAGCTGGGAGCTCTATTTACAGAGACCCTCTCTGCGTCCCTGTCCACTTGCTATCTGATTTCTGGATGATTCGTATCCAAATTCTGGTTAATACAGGCTCTACCCTGTTCTGTTACAGCCCGAACCTGCTTGTTCAGCTGGATTATTCCCTGAACTTCTCTGCCAGTATGGTCCGTGAACATCGAAGGATGTTGAGCCGTTGGGGCTCCAGCAGAGGAGGTACCTCGCGACGCCCAGCTGTGGAGGAGACTCGCCCACCTTGCCATTGCCCGCACTGTCACTGCTTCTGTCATTGCCCCAGCTCTGCCGCCTCCAATCCCTCCCGGCCTTCCCAATTCCTGGAGGCTAGCCCCCCTGGATCCTCTGATGCCCCCTTCTTCGGCTCCACCATCTTCTCCTTTGACAGTCGCCTGACTCGCCCGCGTATTAACGCCCACATTTTTGTCCTGTTTATTGATGAATCTGAGGAAGAAGGAGGCACCAGCACTCCGCCTGATCTTGCACAGCCGATAGACGAGACCCACGCGGCCAATTTGGACCAGGCAGACAAAGGCAAGTCTGTTGAGGTGCCGAATCCTCAGAAGGATAGTAGCGAACGCCCACCTGCAGAGGCCGAGGAAGCTGCAACCACGGAGCTGGAGGAGGACTATTACAGACCCTGCCCGATAGTGGAGGAAGCGCCGAAGGAATAGCTCGCTGCTCCAATTCTAGCACTGATGCATGGTCCAGGTTGTGGCTCTCTGGTCAGGTTTCTTAATCCACTTGTCATTGTTAGCTTACGTGTCGTATTGTTAAGGCAGGTCATGCCGTATACGTGTCATAATGTCTATGATTTGTGTTTTTTGGAATGAGACGGATGGCCACTATGGCTCTCCCCTGCGTGGGAATTTTGTTCAACATTTGGGACTGGTTTACTGTTTTGGTCTTGGTTTTCCCCTACGTGGGAATTTCTTTGGTTATCCCCTGCGTGGGAATTTCTCTGGTTCTCCCCTGCGTGGGAATTTTTTGGTCTTGATTTTCCCCTGCGTGGGAATTTCTCTGGTTATCCCCTGCGTGGGAATTTCTCTGGTTATCCCCTGCGTGGGAATTTCTCAGGTTATCCCCTGCTGGGAATTTTTTGGGTTCTAAACGCAAGCATGGTCCAATGGTTGAGCCTTTCTGCCATTATCTCTGGCAGTAGGATCCCGCTGTAAACCTGACTGTAACTGTTTTTTTGGTTTCCTGTATATAATAGAATAGTCTAATTCAGAGGAAAAAAAAAGATAAGGATGAGAAGCTTCTAAGAGACGACGATCAAGTCTGTTTTATTCTTAGTCGTTGATTAGGGACTTAATCTCGGTCGTTGATTCATCAACAGGAAAAGTATAAGAGAAGACTAGAGGGTCATTTGGTGATACACCGGTAGATACTCAGTATCTCAAGGAAATTCGATTCTCAAGGAAGAGGATATAGATTTCAGAGGGATTTGTAGGGTGGAGGAAGAGGAGGGCTTCAGCAGCAAGCAGAGATCGAGGAGGAGGTGATGCAGGGGCAGTGGAAGACAGCGCAGAAGGAGAGACGCAGTCCAGAGAAGAGACACAGGGCCTACACATGCTGACGCAAAGGGATGCAGAGCCACGTTGGGTCAATCAGAATGACGCAAGGGTGACGCAGAAGTGGGAGCAGAGTCTCCAAAGTGTTAGATAGTCTCAGAGGGAGTCTCCAAAGTGTCAGATAGTCTCAGAGGGAAAGTCTTAGGTGTTTTCTTTCGGTTCTTTATAAAAATCATTCCTTGTAAAAGCAATTGTTGTTGAAGATTAATAAAGCCCTCATCTGCTGCACCGGTTTTCCCGCATTGGGTTTTTCCGGGGACAATTGTCCAAAAATAATTGTGTCTATGTGATTGATTCTTGCGCATGTATTTTTCTCTGGGTAATTGTGTGATAATTGCAGTGGAATTTATTTTAATATTTGTTGAAGGAATTTCATAAATAACTTATTGAGAATCATAAGTACGTGAAATAAATCGAAATTTTCTCTCTTTCCCACACGTGTGAAGCTGTGTGAACTCCCCCCCCCCCTCAAGTCGTGCACAAGGTTGGTTCTCAAAGGCATCTCAACTTCTCCAGTCCATGACCATCTCCCAAGAGTGCCTTCCCCCATTCAAATTCTCCCTTGACGCGTCGATCCATCTCTTCCCAACTAGACAGGTATTGAATCAAGCTGTCAAAGAGGATATCAACAAATTGTACATTCAAGTCACGTCGACCTCACCTTCAACAAGACTAGGCTCGAAGATGTCCTTATAACTAGAGCAATTTTTGCATTCGTAGGATGGCATCATCATTTTCCTCCTTTATACGTGCAAGCATTGGATGCACTCACTCAAGATTCCTTTGGGACAGCTCTCAATCGGTTCTCATAGACTCTGATGGATAAAAATTGCCATATACCATGGTCTGATAGTATCTTCTAGATGAACCACCTATATAAGTCGAAGACAAAGATGCACCTCATTTTTAGGTGCCCCATATACTATGAGATCAAAGGATGCTACCACTACCTCTATAGGGACTTTGGGGGTCTCTACTTTCTTTCGATACTAGGATCAGGGATGCCTAGCCCTTTTCATTAAAGATACCTTCAAGCATCCATCTCATTTCTTGCATGCTACACCCTACCTTAGGATGACCAAGACGATCACCTCATACGTTCATGTTGATTCATCAAATCAGAGCAACAAGTGGCAAGCAAAGTTCTAAGTGCACAAGATAATAGAATGGTGGGATCTCAAATCTCTCCTCGACCTCCCTCTCTGGGAGACCAATTAATATCATCAAGACCAATTTCGAAATGTCAAACTGTACATCAGTTTATATGTCCTCATGGCAATAGAGGGATCAATTCCAAAAAAACACAGACCAGGATGTGTTGAAAATGTAACCAGTTTCGATCCTCATAATTGTTGTATTCATTTCAATATGTATCCTATGTAACACATAAGAGAAGAAAAGAAAAAGTTATTATTATCAAAGCATGGGTTTCATGCTCATTATTGATGGTCTTCTAGGTAAAAGCATGTTCTTCGTGCTTCTAGGGTTTGTTAGGTCTTAGAATTTATGGTCATGAGTCAAAGGAGTCAACATCATGTTTATAAGACCCTTCGGGCCAAAATGTAATTGTAAAAAGAATTGTTTTTTAGTCTAGAAAGTGTTGGAATCTCCAAAATAACAAGTCAGCCCTTGCAGCATCAAGTCGACCTAAAGGAGGGAATTCGACCACTTGAGAAGGCTATATAAAGGAGCAGTTCGACATCATTTGGGACACACTCACTCACAAGTTTGATCTATCAAGAAAGAGTTCGATCTGAAGCTAGGAAGCAAGAAGAAGAAGAGCGAAGGTCTAGCAAAAGCTAGAAAGACAAAATATCTTGTTTTTGGGTTCTATCTCTCTCACACATGCGAATATCTAGTGTTTTTGGTGCTGCAAAAGGAAGTCAAAATTGCAAGTCAGAATTGCAGGAGGATTGTTAGTTTTTGTAGCATCGAATGTGTTCTAGCCACGAAATTCTGTGGAGAGGCTAGAATACATTAGATCTCCAAAACCCAGAAATCGTTTCTAGAAATTTCGCTCAGAAGTGTCTCAATTAGATTATTAACCGATTTGTAAATATTTCCTAAGTCTAAACTTAGGGAATATGGTTAATTAATCAGTATTAATTGAGATAAGGCATGAATCATCTAGAAACTCCAATGGATCGATCCAGAAATGCTCCTAGCCATTGATTAAGTTTTAATCTTGGTCGATGGTGCTCCAACAGTGGATTATAAAAGAAAGTCGATGTGATGATGGAGATCATCCAGTGCAGATACTCAATTGCCTAGGCAGGTCGATTTTCAGTAGCAACAGCTCAACAAAGAAGACAGAGTCGGAGGGTGAGTAGCATTCTGGGAGGAGGATTTCCAGTTCCCAAAAGAGTCGAAGGAAGGAAGGTCGAAATCTCCAAAGGGTCAGCATAGGCTCTGTGCAAAGGGTGATGCAGGGAGCTCAGTGCAAAGGCTAGGGAAATTATCTTGGTGGCAGAAAATAGTTGTGGGGTGAGAGAAAATTCTCACAATATCTTTGCCAGTGTTTTCCTCAGATTAGATTTCCAACTGGACATCTAAATTATTGTAGTCAAAATTGTTGTTGAATATTAATAATAAAACCCTCATCTGTTGCACCGGTTTTCCCAAGTTAGGTTTTTCTAGGGACAATTGTCCAAATTATTGTGTGTGTGCTAGAATTTCTCAGTTTCCAGTATTTTATTTTTCGCAGTATTTTTATGGTGAAAATTGCAGTTGTGATTTTATTCTTTATTTGTCGTAACAAATAAACTACATAATTAATTTTTGAGTTAGATGAATAATTTCCAGGAGACGCAATGGAGAAAAATTCACATGGTGTCTGAGCTTAATTGATCAGTCAGGAAGCTCCGTAGCAAAGAGCAAAATTTCGCTGCTGGAAGAGAGTAGCAGGCCGAAATTTTCAGAAATAGCGCAATCCATTGACAAGCAGGCCAAGTTGCTAGGGCAGCAATTCGATTTTTAGTTGAAGGGAGGCAGGAAAATCGAATTGTCCAGATCAGTGATTCCAGTAGCCAGAGGGAGCAGTTGCAGCTCAAATTTTTAGCTGAGAAGAATCCTAGTTGGACGGAGAGGGTTTGTTTGCGGGTTGCTGAAGCAGAATCCGCGTTGAGTGGAAAATAGGAATAGCAAACAAAATTTTCTACTATAGCCATGGACAAAAGTAACATTCTTCCATATTGGAAGACGAATTTGCTTGCTTAGCAAGATCAGCTTCACAGGGAGTTTGGTATATAGACAGTGGAGCATCAGCACACATGACAGGGGTTAGAGAATATTTCGCTAGCTACAAAGAGGAGCGAATGGACTTCCAGATTACTATGGGAAACAAAACAAAATGTACTCCAATAGGGAGAGGTACCAAAGAATTATTTTTTAGTCTAGAAAGTCCTGAAAATTCCAAAAATAAAAGTCGGCCCTGACAACATTAAATCGACCTAAACGAGGGAATTTGACCCCTTAAGAAGGCTATATAAAGGAGCAGTTCAACCTCATTTGGGACACACTCACTCACAAGTTCGATCTATCAAGAAAGAGTTTGATCTTAAGCTAGGAAGCAAGAAGAAGAAGAGTGAAGGTCTAGGAGAAGCTAGAAGGACAAAATATCTTGTTTTTGGGCTCCTATCTCTCTCACATGTGTGAAGATCTAGGGTTTATGGTGTTGTAGAAGGAAGTCGAAGTTGCAGGTCTGAATTGCAGGAGGACGAATTGCAGTATCTTGTAGCTGGAAGGAAGGATACCCTACCTTGACCTCGTTGACCTAAGGAAGAGTTTTCTTGCTCTAGGAAGGTCTTAGGAGGAGGCAAAATTAGGGTTTCTGTAGAAGTTGCAAGAACAAAATTGCAAGGTTGAAGTTGCAGAACGAGTTGCAATATTGAAGCTGGCAAGTCGAAATTGTAGTTTGAAGTTGTTGGTACAGAATCAAGGATGGACTTATTAGAGAGCTGACTTGGTACTTGGAGAAGGACTTGTTCCACGGTTTAGGTGATCCAAAATGGATCTAGCATAGATTTCTAAGTCTATGAATTTTCCTCACAGAGGGAAATGAAAGTCAAAGGATGCTCTTGGAAGTAGTCTCATTGCATAGATCTCTTCACTCTAAATCTAAGGCAATTTCAATGCACCAAAACGGACTTCGGATGAAGAAGTTATTGCAAAAAGAAGATTGCCCATTATCCTTAGAAAAGGAGGCAATTTCCAATTAAAGTGGACTTAAGGGTAAATATGTTTTAACATAAGTCCCTTAAAAATTATCGCATTAGCAACCTTTCATCGAATCGCAAATATGTATTATAGCGAAGTGTTAATTTTAGGTATGTTCTATGCTAGAGCAATTTATTTAAATTTTCACAGTTAGCAATCACATCAGCATTATGATAAACTGCAGATAGAACATAAATACAAAACGCAGAAGACAAGCCAAGACAAGAGGACACAAGATATGGCGCGAGCCAGGGACAAACCCCACAATGTGTGGGGAAACCCTTTGATCAAATCTTCTTTTATCTTCAAAGTTCAGCAGAGAGAGAGAGAGAGTACATTTACAATAGAAGTCAACACTTTGACTTATCGAAATCTAACATAGATCATTTCGTATCATGATGAGACCAGTTGAAGACATTCTGCTTCAACTGATTCTCATCGTTCTGCATCTGCACCTTACTGTGTAGCACCATCATGCTGCTCCCAGCATCATCATGCTGCTCATGATCACTGTGTTGCCCATGATCTCATACAACACCATGCTGCCCATTACTAATATGCCCATCACTTTGTTCATCATCATGTTGCCCTTTATGTCCATGACATGTTCACAGCAACATCATACAACCATCTAATAGCATTAGATCTCAACCCAACTGTCTGCTGCCTGAGGGGTTGCTATTGTTCTTAGCATGGCACTTTCAGCCCTTAAGCAACAGTCTCTTGCTCCTCCTTTCAGCAGCTTCTTCTGCCCTTCAAGTCAAGCTCAAGAACAATACTAACATGCTCAAACAGCCTTGATTGAACACGCTGTCACCTACAGCAAATCAACAAAGATTCTTCATGCTGTAATACCAGGTTCAACCTTCTGATTAGGGTCTCACAAGCTGCAGTTAGGTCATCTTCATATAATCCTAACTACTGCTATATATATTGTGTCAAGGCTGCTATAGATATATCACAGTATGTGAGAAGGCTAAGGGTATCCTCATAATGATGCCTAAACTGTGACTGCATATAGAATAAGTGCCCAGATAATGCACTGTTGTGAGAGCACCGAAATACATGCATGCATATATGCTGAGGCTGCTAGGAGACCGAATACACTTCACTGTGAAGCCGAGATTATACCTCTGTTTACCCATACGAAGATGCCATTCCATCCGAGGTCCTGATCTACTATCTTTCAGTAATACGAGGTGCAGTCAGACCCTTAACCACTTGCCTTAATGCAATACGGGTCTGCTCCTTCTATACATACAAAATCTCAGAGAGAAATGCGAGTTCTGTCCTTCATGACTGTGGATAACTGCATCTAGGGCACCACTGCGGCTAGGGCATTTGCTACTTGCGGTTCACTGCGGCTCCTGCGGCTCACTGCGGCTCACTGCAGCTAGGGCATCTCAGACTTGCGGCTAGGGCAGCATGTATAAGATTAGGGCATCATCATATTCAGCCAACGAAAATCACAGTGAATCTCCTTCTCCATAAACCCAAGACATGGAGAGGAGATCACTTGAGGTGAGTTGCAAATGACTACAAATTCTCCCCAATTTATACTAAAACGTGGATAGTGAATAGACACGTCTATTGGGCTTCTGAGCCTACATCAAGTGCTGGTCGGCTTGATAATAATTATATAAATAAAATAAATTCATATCTCCATAAATACTTATCGGAATCGGATGATCTTTAGATCAATCCTACACCTCTCGACGAGAGGGATCCAATAAAAATATCAGTTGTTATAAATAAGCTGATCCACGTGGAGTTTGGCACTAGTTGCCAATTTAACACTCCCTCTCAACTAGGGAAAACTCCATCCATTGATCCATAAGTCCGACTGTACTATCTCTGCCAACAGTGCCCTGCACTGCTCTACCCAACTCTGCTCGGCTCTGCTGGCTTTGCTCTGCTCTGCTCGGCTCTGTTATCTCTGCACTGCTCAGCTATGCTGGCTCTGCTCTGCTCAGCTCTGCTGGCTCTGCTATCTCTGCTCTGCTGGCTCTGCTAGCTCTGCTCTGCTCAACTCTGCTCTGTTGAACTATGAAGAAGAAGAATTTGATCGAGAATGTCTCATACCATTCTCCACTGACCCGAAGTCAGTCTCAGAGTACGTACCACTAGTCCCAGACTAGTCTCAACCAACCTGAAGTCAGTGTCATAGTATGTACAACTCTTACTGGTCCCAAACCAGTATCGCAGTCTCAGAGAGTGTACCACTGGTCCCAGACCAGTTTCAACCGACCCGAAGTCAGTGTCATATTATGTACCACTCTCACTGGTCCCAGACCAGTACCGCAGGCTCAGAGAGTGTACCACTAGTCCCAGACCAGTTTCAACCGACCCGAAGTCAGTGTCATATTATGTACCACTCTCACTGGTCCCAAACCAGTCCTGCACTGACACGAAGTCAGTCTCAGAGTATGTACCACTGGTCCCAGACCAGTCTCAGCCGACCCGAAGTCAGCATCAGAGTATGTACAACTCCTACCACTGGTCCCAGACCAGTATCATTGATCCCAGATCAATGGAGGTCATCCTAGCATAGGGAGTACGGTAGATACAACGATGCGTCCATCGGTACTACTATGGTCCCTAACTTCATTTTCCTGCTCATTGATCAGATGAGGTACTTCCCATGAGTCCCTGACTGCATGGGTAGGATGCCTTGACAGGAGAACTTAATCAATCCCATCCTCACAGGAGAACTAATCATCCTGCTACACAATCGCCATGGAGAACACATCATCCAGGCCTCACAGGAGAACTAATCATGCTGCTACATAATCGTCATGGAGAACACATCATCCAGACCTCACAGGAGAACCAATCACCCTGCTACATAGTCATCATGGAGAACACATCATCCAGACCTCACAGGAGAACCAATCATCCTGCTACATAGTCGCTGCGGGGTGTACATGTATACCACCAGGGGATGGTGAATTGCCCTGTGGTCATATGTCGCTCCAAGAAGTACCCCGCACGCCCCCGGAGCTCCCAGAGTTCAATGCATCATATGGGAACCTCATCAGAGAGGGTCTTTGAACAACACCAAGCTGTTCTCGGAAGGTCAGGAATTTGACTTTCCCTAGGGGCTTTGTCAGAATGTTGGCGACCTGTTCATCTGTACCGATATGTTGGAGCCTTATAGCTCCCCGCTGCACCATATCTCGAATATAGTGATACCTGATATCGATATGCTTGGAGCGATCATGAAATATAGGATTCTCTCACAAACGAATCCCACTCTGGTTGTCACATAAGATCATGGTGGTATCCAATGTAAATCTAAATAGCTCACTGAAGAGCTTTCGCAACCAGATTGCCTCACAAGAGGCCATGCTAGCAGCAATATATTCTGCTTCGGCGATGGCTTTGCTTGGAGCGATCATGAAATACAGGATTCTCTGACAAACGAATCCCACTCTAGTTGTCACATAAAATCATGGTGGTATCCAATGTAAATCTAAACAGCTAACTGAAGAGCTTTCGCAACCAGATTGCCTCACAGGAGGCCATGCTAGCAGCAATATATTCTGCTTCGGCGGTGCTCAAAGCCACCGACTTCTGCTTCCTGCTCATCCAAGATATCGAAACAGTTCCCAAGGAGAAACAACACCCGGAAGTGCTCTTACAGTCCTCCACATTGCCTGCCCAATCAGCATCAGTATATCCAAGTAGTCTCACATCTCTGGTAGTGTATCTTAACCCATAAGTGATTGTGCCACGAAGATATCTCAACAGATTCTTGGCACCAATCCAATGTATGTGGTGAGGTTCAACCATGTGTTGACTGCAAAGCGTCTGTTTGGACGAGAGTTCACTAAGAACATTAATACTCTGACGAGTTGCCGATACTCGGTAGCATTTCGTAAAACAGGTCCAACAACACTACCGCTTAACTTCTTGAAGTCAAGCTCCATCGGGGTAGTTACAGGCTTGCAGTCTACCATACCAAATCTTTCCAATATCTTCACCACATATTTTCCTTGAGATAGGAAAATTTCCCTTGGCTTTTGCCATACTTCAAATCCAAGGAAATAGTGCATCAGTCCTAGATCCTTCATTTCAAATTCAGAGGCCAACTCCCTCTTACATTTGTGAATAAGAGGGTCTGCGCCTGTTAGGAAGAGGTCATCTACATACAACACCAGTATGAGAGGTTTGTCATCTTCAACCTTAAAGTAAAGGTTAGGATTGACTTCACTCCTAGTGAATCTTAGCTTCATCAAGTAGCTATCGATCCTCTAATACCATGCTCGAGGTGCTTGCTTCAGCCCATAGAGTGCTTTCTTCAACCTGCATACATGAGATTTTCAATCATAAATCTCAAATCCTTCGGGTTTCTCTACGTAGACCTCTTCTTTGATTGAACCATGCAAGAACGCGGTCTTGACATCCATCTGATGTAGGTTCCATCCTTGTGAAGCCGCAAGGGCTATGATCGAGCGGGTGGTCGTATATCTGGCAACAGGTGCAAATATCTCATCATATTCTATACCTTCCTTCTGAGAGAAACCACGAGCAACAAAACGAGCCTTATACTTTTCCATACTTCCATTTGCTGCATGCTTTTTC
This sequence comes from Pinus taeda, assembly GCA_000404065.3. Taxonomy (NCBI): domain Eukaryota; kingdom Viridiplantae; phylum Streptophyta; class Pinopsida; order Pinales; family Pinaceae; genus Pinus; species Pinus taeda. The sequence goes on from APFE030560150.1 coordinate 76,983, forward strand.
TTGTAAAGCCATTTAGAAGTGACAACTGTCTTGTCCTGGAGTCTAGGAACTACTTCCCAGACATCATTCTTCATAATAGACCCATTATCTTTGGTCATAGCATCCTTCCATACTTGATGCTTGATGGCATCTGAGAATGATGAAGGCTCATTTTGTATGATCGTGCTCATGATGGTCAGGTATCCCTGATACCTGTTAGGTTTCTTACTTTCACGGAAGGTTCCTCGGGGTGCAACATGTCCTTTAGCATCATCAAGTAGCCCCGTAAGCCATGAAGGCCTCTTCCTAGAAGAGGAAGGCTCAGGTGGATAAATAGGATCCATGGGTTCCTCCACATCAGCCATTGTTACATCATCTACCCATAGAAACTTAGGAAGTCTTTGATAATGGAGCATGGCACAGACAGCTTCCACAATCGTACGGTTCTTCCTTTCCGCCACACCATTCTGCTCAGGAGTATCTGGTGTAGTAGTCTCCCTCTTAATGCCAGCGTTAGATATGCCTGAGTGAACCAACTGTAATATATTGGAGGTCTTGCTTTGGCTTGACGGGAATGGTCCCCTTTTGAGCTTTCCTTCGACACATCCTGGACATACACCTTCTTTCTCTACTCGGAATTCAGGCATCCCTGTCACCATTTGTCTTACATTGGGTAGAGCTTTATAATGAAGGTGGGCAAATTTTCGATGCCAAAGTTTGGACTGAAGAGATGTGTCATAAGACATGATACCTAGCGGACTTCCACCGACCTGATATAATGAATCAACACAAAACCCAAGAGTAAAGGCATATTTAACATTATTTTTCCATATACGTACCTTGCCATTGCTGAAGGTTACCTTGTAGCCATTGTCTTCCATTGTCGAGATGGACACCAAGTTCTTTTTGAGGTCAGGTACATATAATACATCCTGGAATTTCTAGCTTTCTTGAATGATTGTCCTCTTCCTTGACTTCTAGCACTCCTTTTACCTTTGCTATTGAATTTGCCATTCCTTTGATTGCCATGAGAGGGATTTTGATCATCGTCCTGGTGTGAGTACTTTCTATCAGGGCACTCCCTTGCATAGTGACCTGCTTTATCGCAAATGTAATATCATCATTTTCTTCCACCCTTAGGTCCAACGTTTCCTTTTGATTTAGTCCCGGAAGTGTTTCTTTTCTTACCATGAGAAGAAAAGGCAGCAAGAGGACCTTTAGGCATGGGCATTTCTTACTCTTCTACCCTTGTTTCTTCTTGGATGCATCTAGCCATTAATTCCTTGAAACTAGGAATTACATTATTGTTCAGAAGAGTAGTCCTGAACACGTACCATTCGGATGGTAATCCTCCAAGAGTCGTGAGTGCCATTTCCCTATCAGTAATAGTCTCCCCAATAGATAGGAGATCGTTCTTGATCTCGGTGATTCTTATGAAGTATGCTTGCATACTCTCATCTTTACCCTTCTTAATTTCCTTCAGCTTATTTCTAAGAAACAAAACTTGATTTGCATCATTAACTTTAAATAAACTCACCAGTCTATTGTAGATTTCCTTGGAGGTGTTTAGGTCGGAGATGTAGGCCACCCAGCGCTTGTCAATAGAGTCCCAGATGATCTTCTTTGCTTTGACTTTTCCAGTTTTCCATTTGTTCCTGGCAGCAGCGGATGCATTTGATGGAGGCTCAACAATATTGCCTCTCACATGGTCCAACACTTCTTGATCTTCTAGGTTAGATCGATAAACATCTTCCATCCGTGATAGTCAGCTTTCTCATGGAGCTTGTCATTGACAGGAAAGAGTGATGAGGACCCCATAATTCTTTTAGGATAGCCTTGCCAATCTTCTCTTCGGTGATTGCTCTTGCTCTTGCTCGGGCTTTGGTCTTCACCTCAAGCTCTGATACATGTTAGTTATGGTAGTTCTATGCTTAGAGCAATTTACTTTTCTTTCTTATTATTATTCATAGATTAGCAATCACATGTGCATAAGTAAAGTGCAGATAGAACATTAAACAATCAACAGAAAACAAGCCATGACAAGAGACACAAGATGTGGTGGCTAGCCAGGGGCAAACCCCACAATGTGTGGGGAAACCCTTTGATCAAATCTTCTTTTATCTTCAATAATTCAGCAGAGAGAAATAGTACAATAAATCTGATTTATATCAGCAGTGGCAAACCCTAGATCAGCAGCATCAGCATTAGCGGCTTCATCATCAAAACTAGGGCAGTCGATATCTCGCAAACCGACTGTCGGATCAGCTTGATTCCACCACCAAAAAATGCGGCCTTCAGAGGAGGTCCAGATGGACCTACAACGCAGTTCAAAAGAGAAGGTTTGATAGTGAATGCTGGTCAAAGTTTGGATTTCTAGTTGCAGCTTTAGGTTCAACAGCTTCCTTCCACATGTGTGAGAGAGAGTCTCTTTTCTGCGCAGTAGAGAAGAGCCTCTTTTCTGCGTAGGAGAGAGAGAGAGATGTGATGAGATGAGTGAGTGCAAATGAGGAAAAGGCCTACTGTATTTATACACAACTGTTGATGTTTGAATAGATGCGATTGTTGGGCTTCTGAGCCTACATGAGTTGTAGGTCGGCTTGATAATAATTTCATAATCAAAATAAATTCATATCTCCATAAATACTTATCGGAATCGGATGATATTTAGATCAATCCTACACCTCTCGACGAGAGGAATCTAATAAGAATATTATCAACCATGAATAACATGACCCACATGGAGTTTGGCCCTAGTTTCCAATTTAACAAATTGTAGAGAGGTAGAAGAGCCACAGAGAAGTTGACATAGGGGCTGCGCAGTTGCTTCTATAGGCAAGTTCGATTTGCTGTGAGGAAAATATGTCTTTAGTTCCAAGGCCGGGAAGGAGTCCCAGAGTGTTGGAGAAGCATCTTTCTAGCCAGCAGAAGGTAGAACGACTTCATTAGAGACCAGTCAGAGGCTTGACGTCAAGCAAACTATGCAAGGCAGCGTAGAGGCTGACGCAAAGGGTGAGAGGGATAAGTTTCTGAAGGAAATTGTGCTGAGGTTTGCCTGTGGGGTGAGGAAATTCCTCACTAGATTTTTGCTAGTATTTTTATCTATAGGATTGCCAGATTTTGACAACCAGTTGTACTCAGAATTTCTCACTGCTACATAATAATAAAACCCTCAGTTGCTGCCCCAGTTTTCCCAAGTTGGGTTTTTCTAGGGACTTTTGTCCAAAAATAATTGTGTTAATTTTATGTGTGTGTGTGCTAGCATTTCTCAGTTTGCAACGCATTATTTTTTCGAAGTATTTTATTTGTGAAGGTTGCAGTGTGTTTATTTCGATATTTTCCATAGCAGATAAATTGTTAATTAATTAACAATTAGGAGAAATAATACTAGTTGCTGCAATAGGCTTCCAGTGTAGGAATTCTCACAATGATGTCTTAATTTATCGAACATATGCATACATACCTCTTTTCTTCTTTTGGTCATCTAGGCTTTCTTTGGCAACTTTCTTCCCTAGATTGAGAGTACTTCAACCATATTGACATGCTGCACTCCTTTGTCATCATACCATCATTCTTCCAAACAATGAATACCGTACAAGGGGGAATTCTCAACAAGACACTTGCTTCTTCCAAGAGGTTAACCTTCGAATAAAGATTCTAACAGAGGATCTTGATCATCCTGCAAATTCTCCTTTCTAATGATGATGATGTATGATGAACTCTTTGCTAGATGGCTTTCTTCTGACCATAATTAATAATGCTTTTAATGAGGTTACCAAGAGGTACTTCCTTCTTATGATGATTGCTATAGACTTATACTTCATCTATCTTTCAAGCTTATCTAATAATGTGATGAGCCCTTGCTTCAACAATATGCTTCTAGTATGATGCCATCTTCTTTTAAGATGCATCTCATCGTAATGCTTCTAGTATGATTCCATCTTCTTTTAAGATGCATCTCATCATAATGCTTCTCATCTTGACTGCCATGGTGGAGGTCTTTTCACCTCCCACTTCTCCTTGCTATGTATTGGGGAAACCTTAATAGTGAAAATCTATCCCTTTGTATTTCTTCTCATCAGGTGCTTCCACTTCTTTGGTGATATGAGTCTCATTTCTTTCTTTCCTTTCGTTGTCCTTCTTAAACTTTGTACAATCTCTCTTGTAGTGCTCATATTCTTGACAATGATAGCATTGGATCTTTGACATATTCTTCTTCTTTTTCTGAGGACCAAACTTCTCGAACTTTCCTTTTCTCTTAGCCATCGCAGAAAATGCTTGAACTTGTTCGTTTGATTCCACGTCACTCTTTGCCTTTAGCCTCGTTTCTTCAATTTTACACAATGACCAAAGTTCATGGAACGAGGTAGCTTCCTTCTTTCCGTAGATGCTTGATGTAAAGTTGCCCCATTCCCCGGGGAGTGCACTGAGCACTATGGTGGTCATTTCTTTATCATACATTATTTCTCCCAACACTTGTATTTGGTATCTTATTTTTGACCCTCATAAAGTATGAGGCTATTCCATCTTCCTTTGATATCTTCATCTTGTATAATTCTTGTCTTAATGCTATCACTTCTCCAACGGTACTTACGAAGAATAATTTTACTAGCTTCTTGTATATTTCTTTTGATGTCTCCAACTTTGATACATAGGGTATGAGGGGATCTTTGATGGATTCTATAAGGATCATTTGATCCCTTACTCCCCCTTTCATGTACTTTGCAAGAGCTTGAGCTTCTTCCTTTGGAGGTTTAGTGATTGAACCCTTAACATGATCAATGACTTCGTTTTCTATGAGGATCAAATCTGTCCTCTTCTTCCATGCAAGAAAGTTTGATGACCTAACCAATTTGTTGCTTTCCTTGCAAAATGAAGTCATTTTGATAGATTCATATGTGGACATAAAGATACTTACTTGTGAAGATACTCCTTGATGACAATATCTTCAACTCGATGTCTTCTTTATTTTGATGATGATGTTGATAATAGAAGATGTTTTCTTGATGAAGATGTATTCCTTCAAAAGTTTCAAGGAGAGGGAGATCACCTTGGTTCCTTGATGATGATGACAATGCCTTTATCCTAGCTTTTCTTTGATGTAGAGGCTTCAAGATGCTCCAATTTGTAGGGTCTTTGAGGTCTCCTTCTTGAGTTGATGATTGTGCAAGGTTCCCAAGCATGCTTCTAGTATAGAATCCTTCATTGAACGAACTAGGGTTTTGAGGTCTTCTTTAGTAACTTCCTTCAAGATGATGATGTAATCTTTGACCTTGTGGTGCCTTTGAGATGAGTGGTCCTTCTTGATGATTGATGCTCTTGATGATATTCTAGTGCTTCGACCCTTGAGTGTCCTTTAAGCCGCCTTTCCTTGTATTGTCACCTTAGCTCTGATACCATGTTGAGAAATCTAGGGGAAACAACATTGGATGATTTCTCTATCTTTGATAACTATTTGTGGTATGTTTTTACTTCACTTAATTAGCTTCTTTCACTTTTTTATTATTAGTGTTTTCTTCATCAAACAACTACCAAACCATAAAGAACAATAAGACAAAGGACACAAGATATAGGCCATCAGCCAGGGCTTAAACCTCTCCAACTGAGAGGAAAACCCACAAGAATTATTCTCTTCTTATAGAACTTCAATTGACGAATTCCAAGATCTAGACCCTTGACCAAGACCTCCAAGACCAAATCAAACCTTGCCTCTTTTGCCAAGTCAAACTAGAAACTTCTTCTTTGTCTTCAACTTCGGTCCTGCGACACCTTGACTGCAACTTCGACCTCTCTTACTGCAATATTGGCCTACCTGAAACTTCTGCAATTTCGGCCCCACCGTAATTTCCTGCAATCTTGCACGTGTGAGATGATGAAGGAAAAATTAAGTGGTTTCCATCCTTCGCTTGTCTTGGATTCTTCTCCTTATGAATTTGGCTAGCAAAACAATCCTTTTTTAGGTTATATCTTGGCTTTTTCAATGTCTGCACTGCAGTACCTTACTGCAGAAACCCTAGTTGCAGTCACACGTGTGAGATGAATTTCCCAAAAACTATCCTTAAAGACTTTGATCTTCTCCTTCCTTTTATTCGCTGCTCAAGAGGCTTCCTTTCTTCCTTATTCGCATTTCTTTCCTTGACATCGATGCTGGATTGATTCGCCTTTGAATGAGGCCGAGTCCTCCTATATATATAGGCTCCTCACCCATGCTAGTAGGCCGACTTGACATTGTACCTAGGCTGACATTTCCTTTTGATAGGCTGACTTTCTTCTTTTGGAGGCCAATTTGATTGTAGCCCATAGACAGGGTCTTTTGACTCTATCTTTGACTCAATTCTCTTTACAATATGTAACATGTCGAAGAAGGGTCTTTCATACATGGCAATGAATTTCTTGACTTGTTGACTCAATGACAAGCCCTAGGAGCTCTCAATGGGAGCTTGACCTACAAAATAACTTTCCCTTGAGCTTGAAAACCATAACTCAAGAATAACAATAATAAATTTATTTTTCTGTTTACATAGAATCATGATCACATATCATTATGAAGACCGGACCTAGTTACATATTTCAACAAATCTAGCAATATTTCCTAAGCTAGCTTTTATATCTTAAGAATAAGATTCTTTGTATTGATGAAACAAATACATTCTTTCAATCATTATGTATCTCCAATATGTGGAGGCATATTTCAATGCTCTGTTTACGAGCAATCAAATATATGCTCAGAAGCTTTTATTGTTTTCTTAAAACAGATGTATTCCATGAGTAGTTCCTTGTGCCAAAGGTGCTGGTACCATGTTATTATTTGAAAAAAATATGCTTATCATATCCAGGTTTCTTTAAGTTTCATTTTAGTTCATTATCATTATGGTTTGACAGAATATCCAAATAAACCCTTGTTAAGTAGAAGTTACCTATTCTGTTGCCCATTTTGCATTTGCAGCCCAATTGAGAAGTCTTGTCCATTGAAGATTAGTCCTTACCTTACAAAATTTAGATCTATTTTATGAATAGCTTGCCATGGTTACTATCTGATGATCGTGTAGTTTCCTTAATCACTACATAAGATGGAATTGCAAGTTCAGTATTTTACATTATTTGATTGACTTTTCTCTTCAGACCAAGTGTAAACCACATACTGTTCTTGTACCTTGGTGTCACTTTTTGATTTTTTCCATCAGAATGCTATATTTTCATTGATGAAAAATCATTCCCATTGTCAAATTTTAAATTCCTGACTTAGATATGTTATTCAGGTGATATGTGTGGGGGGACAGGCAAGTGGAAAGCTTTGAATAGAAAACGTGCAAAAGATGTTTATGAGTTCACGGAGTGCCCAAATTGCTATGGTAAGTATCTTTCTAGAATAGTTTAATATCACTTAGTGTATCAAAAGGTGGCAGCAACATGTATTCACCAAAGAAAACTATAATCCAATTTCATATTGTAGAAAATGACAATCATAATATCACAATGTCAACTAGGCTACAGTACATGGTGGTTAATGTTAGTATTTTTTTGTGCTCTGAACTTGTACTCCAGAAGCTTCCTTATACGAGAAGCTTCATTGTTCTAGAAGATTCCTTGTTCTTTCTTTATACATGCCTTACAGAGGAGTAAATGTGAGACCTGAATCTGGGTGAGAAAATGTGAGAAGAAATGTGAAGAAGCAATGTGAGGCAGAAAATGTGAGAGCAAATGAATGAAAGCAATGAAAGCAAAGAAAACGATGCTTGAGAACTATGAGAAGAAGCAATGCAAGTCTATGTTTTGAGTTAATAAATAGATGTGATTTTGAGTGCTGCAAATTTCTAATTTTCTGTTTATTCTTTTTAGTTAGACGTGTTGTAGATCTTGTATACTAACAACAGTATTGATAGTTTGAGTTTCTGGCCTTCTAGGGATTTTCGTTTGTAGTTTGCTTACCATGCACTGAAATTTTAGACATGGGTATCAGTCATGTTTTCGAGGAACTTTCAGGAATCCGTGTATGGATATATCAGTTGTCTGCAAGATATAGATGATAGAGGGGTTCAATGGATGTGATGCCCAAGAGTTTCCAGTGATTGAATGAACCTGTGAGATGTTGTAGGGTATGATACTATGACACCCTAAGTGCTTCAATGATTAGAGTGTTGTTTCTGAATTCATTCTCTGAATATTTTTTTTGGCTTGAGTATGTTCTAAAATCAACATGATGACCAGTGCTGGTCATAGAGAGTGAGATCGTCTAGGTGTTTCCAACTTTACACCATGGAAGTGTAGAGTATGGATGCTGCTTGAGGAGGTTCATCTTTGGAGATGTGGATAATTAGATTATAGTGCCTACCACTTCTGCATTGTTGGCCAAGCACAATAACAAGGTAGGCCAAGGCTAAGAAAATGCTAAATCATCCTTGATTTGGTGAAGGACCAATTGATCCCTCACATCACCAAGAAGACAACTAGAGAGATGTATGTTCTCTAGTAACTCTATATTAGAGTGTAACGATATCTTGGAACATGCTACTAAAGAACAAGCTGATAGATACATGCATGAGTGATATAGAGATACTGGCTAGTTACCTTATGAAGATCACTAGGCTTTGAGATCAATATGATACTATTGGGGTGAAGGTGGAGAATGAGGAGTTGGTGCTTTTTACCTTTCAAATTTGTACGTTTAAATGATAAAAGCTCCAACCCACACCATACATTATGACTGGAACCCCAATAAGTCATTCATTGTCACGACCTACCTTGCCTCTTTAGGTTGGCTTTCCTCTGGCTTCTAGGAGCCTCTCCTAAAAATCTCAAGGGCCTAAGCGGTGAGGAGCAAGGTGATATCACAAGTAACCTTAGTGATTGAATTTTTTTTTTAAAGAAAAATGGAAATAGTGGTGATGGACGGATGTGAAGATTAGTGCCAAAATTTAGGGGAGATGGATTCAAGGGAATGTTAGGATGAGAGGATATTAAGAAGAATGACCCTCTTTAGGGCAATTACTTGGAATAATGGATTGGGGAGGGGAGGGGGAAATAGTATCTAAGGATGGGTAGTTTCAAATTGTACGTTTATATGATAAAAGATAGATCCCACCCACACCATACAGTACGAGTGGAACCCCAATAGGTCATTCACCATTGCGACCTACCTTGCCTCTTTAGGCTGACCGTCCTCCAACTTCTAGGAGGTTCTCCTAAAGATCTCTAGGGCCTAAACAGTGAGGTGCAAGTTGATAGCACCAGTAACCCTAGTAATTGAATTGGTTTTTTTGTAAAGAAAATTGGAAATAGTGGTGATGGAGGGATGTGAAGATTAGTGCCAAAATTTAGGGGTGATGGATTCAAGGGAATGTTAGGATGAGAGGATATCAAGAAGAATGACTCTCTTTAGGTCAATTACTCAGAATAATGGATTGGGGGGGATGACTCTCTTTAGGTCAATTACATGGAATAATGGATGTTGGGGGAACTAGTATCTAAGGATGGGTAGTTTCTTGGCCAATCAGGGTAAACTTACATGCCAATAACTCACTAGTGAGGATTTCTCAATAGGATTTCCCTCAACTCAAGGATCGACTATGGCATGAAGCAAACCAAGCCTTTACTAAGGGAACCCCCGCAAGGAAGAGGCTTGACAGTTACTTCACACAAACAATGGAGACATGAAAACTTATGTATTTGACACCACCTTTCATGTGACCATTGTCCCTCAGTGGATTGATCATACTAAGATTTGTGGTGATCTTGAATCATTCACAAGTTCAAACACTTTAAAATACTATAGATGAAACCAAGGGAGAAGAGCCTTCTAAGTTGAAACATACATCACATAGTAAACTTTGAAACCCCAATAACACCAAGAAAATTTTCATCAAGTCCCAGGGAGAGGAACAACCCCACTATCCAATCATGAATTACAAATGAGGAAGTCCTTCATATTGAGGAGGTAAGGAGCTTCCTTTTACATTCGAGAGGTGAGGAACCTTTAGAAACTAAAATTAATCAAATAAGGTGGTCAAAGCCACATGTGCAATGAGAATAATAGATCACCACAACAAAGTGGATCAATCCATCCATCTAGGGAAGAAGAAAATAATTGTTTTATTCCTTTGAGATAATGTTCAACATTCCCATGAAGAAGATAGACATGTCCACTTTGAAGAAGTCAGTCTCCTTGATTAATGGCATAATATTTCCCAATGGTCCTTTGAAGAGGTCCACCTACTTTATTTGAGCAATGACGAGCTTGAACCTTTGACTTGTGCAACGTCCTCATTTGATATTTGTCGCCTTTAAGATAACTCTATATATCAAGTGATATAATGGTCCAATACCTCCAAACAATGTCCCAAATAAATGGCCATTGTCATATCTCAGGTCAGGGGACTTCCATGAATCATGCAAGTGAAATAAATGGCCATTGTCATACCTTGGGTCAAGGGACTTCCATGAATGTCCCAAATAAATGGCCATGGTCATATCTTGGGTCAAGGGACTTCCATTAATCATGCAAGCCAAATAAATGTCCATGATCATACCTTGGGTCAAGGGACCGCTTAAGCCAAATGTTTTGTCATTAAACCTCATATTAATCATCATTTCTAGCTTATTTTTTTTCGAACCAAAGATTCAAAACAAGCCCACATCACCAAGCCATGCCAAGACAGTAACACACCATCCCAACTATCTTGTTCATCCTCTCCATGTCGTCAAAATATCCCTGTTGCTGTTATAAGTGTTGTAACTACAAATCTACCCTCAAAAGATGTTAATAAGGACAATGCTCTAGCTTCTTCCACATGGCATACATAGAACATGTCCATGTATGCAAAATTAGCTCCAATAGTGTCTTGTGAAGCATGACCAATGCCGCAGTAGCGACATTACCTTGGGAACATGAAAATGACCCAAAATCATAATGCAAACAGATTTGAATGCTCATCAAATGCCTGTGGAAGTGAAAATTTGTACTATAGGTACCCGTGCCAAAAGGGAGGAACAATAGTGCCCATTGCTTTAAATGGGTTCTCTTAATTTTAAGATCTTTCTCTTTTGGGGATTTTGTGTCTACAAAAGCTTCCCACCTTTGAGAAGCTTTTGGATGATTTCATCTAAGGGGAGAGTAGATTGGTGATTATTTTAGCTAATGTGGAGGAGTGTCAAAACTTATCCCTCATTAGGAAGATGAAGAAAGGTGATAAGAAAGGAAGAATTGGGAGGGGTTAATGTTAGATTATGTAGCTTGGACAAGTGTTCTAGTCTTGGATTGTGTCTATGAGGCCAAGGAACATGATTTCTCCAATACCCAAAAAAGGTTTCCCAAGAGAAGGCCCTGATTATAATTAATTAGCCAGTTAATTAATTTTCCTAAGTCTAACTTAGGGAAATGGCTCAGTTAATCAATATTAATTGGGGTAAATCAATTTTCCTCTAGAAACTTTCAAAAAAGTCACTTGAAGGAGTCAGATGATCTTAGTCATTGACTGAGATTAGATCATGGTCATTGATTCATCAACGAGAGATTATATGAGGAGATTGATGGGCAATTGGAGAAGACATAGAAGATCAGTGAGAGATCACGACAAAATATTGTTGTGATAGGAAGGGTGTGTTACCCACCATTTTGTGGGTAATATCCCTAGGACAAATTTTTCTCCAAGATGGTCCTTAGCCGACAGCTAGCAGCCCCTTAAAGCCACCTGCTAGCTCATTGTGCCATTTTCTCCGCCACTTGAGCTAGCCATGCGGTCCCTAACCCATCTACCATGATCGTATGTTTGAAGGTGGGCCTCCCGAATCTAAAGGTATGCCTTGTCATTTGGAAATTGAGTATTGTAGTTTTCTTATCATGGACACTTCTGGGCATGGATTAATGATGGGATTCGGCGGAAAGAATGAGCTAGGTCCATGCTTGTGTCCCCTAGACCCCTTTTCCGAATTAACCTTGGATTCTGGTCTCGTGGGATCTCTTTTACTGACCATTTGGTTCTAGGGATGGTATTTTACAGAAAACCCCAATTTTGGTTGCGTGGTCCCGCTCCCTTATCCGCTTATATTACCCTCTTTCCATTCATTATTACCCCATTCACCATTTCTCCCGCTTGGGTCAACATTCCTCCATTGGGTCCACATAGGGTTAGCTTGCCCCTCCCCCTTGTCCACACCTTGGGTTATGGCCTGGAACGAAGCCCAAAGGTTGATGCAACTGAAAAGAAATATAATGGCATATATGGCCACATTCAATAGGAAAATGTACCACAAAATGCAAAAGATGGCCGGGACAAATACATTTAGCACGTGGGAAAAAGCCAATACATGAGCTCTACCCCCATCATAATTGCCATCACCTTGGTTCCTACAGGTTCTATGAGCCTTCTTCATCATATAGGAACCCATGATTGTCCCAACCCCTGGTAGGCAATGAACCGCCCCACCTTAAAAGGGGGAATCCATTTCTATATCTTATACATAATGCTCTAACCCCTTCAGCCCCGAGTAGTTAATCAAAGAAAATCATAAAAAGGGCATATGAAGAAGGGTGGAAAAATCAAGGCCGAGGCTCCTTTTGTACCACAATTGCTCCCTCCTACACCTTATAAACGCAAGTGTGGGCTTCCCTCTTATAAGCTACCACTATGGCCGAGGATGTGACCCAGGGCTACCCCCTCTCATCCCCTGCTTCATTCACCTATCTGCCACATGGAGCCACCTTTTGACAAGTTTACCTTGACAATATTATCCCCTTTAGAAGTATAAACCACCTAATAAGGTACTTGGTTAACCCCATTGGGAGTTTAGGAGACATTGGTACACCCAAAGCCCAATATGGAAGGGCAGGCCATTATGAAGTCCCCACCTGTGATCCATGATTAAGTAAGCTCATTCACTCGATTTCTCTAATGATTTTTGGTATTGGAAGCCTAGGGGAGACATTGGATCTTGTGCAGGGTTGCATATGGTTTCCATTTGGGGTTTGGTCTCCCTATACGTGGTCCTAATCCTCTAGAGGGATACATTGGCACAGATAGGGTGTGCATAGAGAGCCATTGGCCTCCACAACAGCAGAAAACACTCCACGGATCTTCATCGATGCTCAAAGACTACTAGCGATCCACTTTAGGGATGATGGTGATATGCTTGGTACATTATGCCTAGCAGGCCCCCACATGATCCCCACACTCCTGACAGGTGTCCCAGGACTTGTATGATGTCATGGCAGCATTCATTCCACCACTCGGACCCTTGCAGAGTATCTACAGGCATCTCCGATTCATATGGAGACCCATGGGGTCATTTATGTGCTCTTAGACCCACTGGGAGCACCACAAGTCTACTACTTGGAGAACAAGGGGCCACCCCCCTTGTCCATCATATTCCGAGGAATCTATTCCTCAATATGGCACTTCAGGACATTATTAGGCCTTTGGAGGGCCCCATGACATGTACATATTATTTGGCCCCTTGTGAGGCTTATTTTTCCACTTGTGGGCTAGTTTGGTGGGCTTGTCACCAATAGGGGTTTTATTTGCACATTATTTTATCATTAGGGGCTGATGTAAGTCCGTAGGCTAATTTGAACTCCTTAAGAGGCTATATATTGATGTTAGATACACTCATTTGGATCATCTCTTGACTTGGGATCTCTTTATCTTTAGAGGATTTCACACTTTTTCCTTGGAGGACTATTTTGGATGATGGATGAATTTGATGTATGGATTTGGGTTATTTCTATTTTGGAGCTTCTTATTGTGCAAATGTGATGCTGGTTGGATATACTCTCTAACATTGTCAGTGAAAATTTAACATTATTTTCTTGTTGCTAGATACATTTGAATTTCGCTATAATTAGCGTTGATTGTTGCATGTATGAAATGTGGACTTATGTGTCTATTTAGCTTAGTCTTTGTATGGGCCATTGTTAGATGAATGAAATATCCTTTAGATCATGTTATCTTGATAAGCTTGCACCATTTGTATGAAGTATAAATGCTTGAAAGTCACTTTTCTTCTCTTTCCTCTAACATTGGACGAAGTTGACTTTTGGAGCCTCCTTGAACAAGAAACTAAATCTTTCTTCATTATTATCCTTGACTCTATATCCCCAAGTGAATTAGGCACTGGTACCTCAAAAAGGGTGATCATTTTAATCCTCTTTTTACCCCTTTTCACTTTCTCCCTAGGTCTATCCTCATTAGGTCATCTAGGGCATCAATTTCCTGGGGAACTGGCCACAAGAAAACTTCGATCTCCTAGGTACAATTGCATTGGTGGGTCCCCTTGCTCTCCTCCAAATTTGAAGCAATTCTGACGGTGGAATCTCCAGACACCTCAAGCCCTAGCTTAAGGATCAAGTTTTGCCTAGGTGTCCCCAAGGCTAGAACCTAGTAGGATCAATTTGACACCTTTGGAAGAAAATTCTTGTTTGATCCTTTCCCCTCACCTTGGCCAGGTTAAGAACATCATTGGTTGCCTAAATCCATCCCTTAGCCTGGGCTGGGTCCACTTGGCCTCGTGTGGTCCCATTCTTCACCAAAGCCTATTTATCAAGGACTACTCAAGAATCCAAGTTCCCAAAAGAATTGTAGGGATTTGAAAACCATCTTCATAGGTATTATCCTTCTACCTCAACCCTCCAATCCTCATTCCCTTTCCCTAGAACATCAAGTCCCTTGCTTAAAGAGCAAGCAAGCCCTATCCTTCAAACTCTTCTAGAATGGGAATCATTTGAGTCACTTTGCCTCTTCATTGTTCTATACTTTATAAGTGATCTCCCAAATACCGGGTCTCCTCCCATCAATGGAAGTTCGTAAAGAGTAGGGAGACTTAGCTGTGGTGATAGTGGGCTAAGTCTCCATAGTTGCCCTTGACCGACAGTTGTCCTCATAGGAACCCCCTTTAGGTCCCCTGCTAGTTTGTGCGGTAACAGGGCACAAAGGTAGTGTAGCGGCATCGACAAAATGAGTTCAACAGTGCTTGGAGATAGGATTGTCGGAGGATTTTTTCATAGTCTTTAAAGGATCGATTTTTCTGCAGAGAGGCCGTTTTTCCAGTGGTGTGAATTGCTCCAGAGAGGGGTGTGAATTACCCTTGCAAGAAATGTGAATTTCTTCAAAAGAACAAGTTGTAGGAGCAAGGAGAGATTGTAAGAGAGATTGATATGCATAAGGAGATCGATCTGCCAAGTAAAGTTGAATTCGAGTGGAGGCTGAGTTAATTCCTAGCTAGTGCAAGTTTGCCAGGGAGGGCCAAGTTGCCAGGGCCACATGTGTGGCTAGATTCAACGATCCAGAGGGAGGCTGAGTTGAATTAGGAGGGCCAAGTCGTCTCCAGGAAGTCAAATTGACTTGCAGAAGTGATCAAAATATTTTTTCGCGCCAACTTTTGGCAATGTGAACGTTCCTTGAAATGCTGCCACTGGAATTTATTCTCCTAACTGATTAGAAGTTTATTAATTTTCTGATTAATATCGAATAAATCACACTTTAATTCCTCACAACAAAATAAATACTCTACGGAAATTAAACTGGAACTGAGAAATTCATGCACATAATTAACACAGTTATTTTGGACTAATATCCCGGGAAAAACCTCGAAGGGAAAACTGGAGCAGCAGATTAGGGTTTATATTATTATTATGCAGCAATAAAAATCAGAGTTAGCCTGGATGCCCAACTGGCAATCCTCCAGAAAATATACTAGAAAAATAATTTGGAAAATTTTTCTCCCTTCTGCCATAATTCAACCTCCCTCTAGCCTACTCAAACTCTCTCACTGGCAACACACTCTACCAGAATCACACTGCGTGGCCTGGGAAAATCGTACAGCTTGCTAGCTGGCTCCAGATGAGTCATCTTGCCTCCCTCTGCCTCTGGAATGAAGTCGATTATCCTTCTGGACAATCTTCTGGCCTCTAGCAACTAAATCAAACTCCTTTTCGACACTTTGCATTGGGTTCTGGCTCACTAGCACTAGCTATGCAACCCTCTTTGCAGAAATATTCGACCTCCTCTCCGTTGCCAAACTGGCACTAGAGAGACACTGAAAAATTCTTCAAATCTCTCTGGTTGCTGCTCCCTCAATCACTGATGCTCCTCCACTAGCTCGAATTCTTCCCTCACAATCACTGTGCGTTGGTCTTGTGTCTCTCCTCATCCCATCGATTTGCTCTTATAATCTCTCGCTGGAGCTTCAACGACCATGATTAGATCCTCATTAATGGCTATGATCATCTTAAAATCGATCCATGTGAGTCTCTAGAGCATTCTCGATTATCCTCAATTAATTCCATTAGTTAATCAATTTTCGTAAGCTAGACTTGGGTAATTTTTAATTATTGATCCATTAATTTAATTGAGGCATTTCACAAGATTATCTCGCAAAACCTTTTCTGGGTTTTGGAGAACTCGTGTTCCCTAGCCTCTTAGACACAAATCAAGACTAGAACACTTCTCTGATGCTACAAAAACTAACACTCCCTCTTAGTGAGGAAGGTGTTCTCTCTACCAATACTACTCTCTTGCATCTGGACAGTCCTGCGCTATTGATGTCTGATTGACCTTCTCCACTTCTCCAAGCTGACCAATCTTCCTGTCACTGGAAGCCACTGTGAAGAGAATGTTGTCTATTATGCTACTGTGCAAAATCTGATCTTCTCATACTATTGCTAGTACTGTTCTGCTGCTATCTCTGCACTGTTGCTGCAACTACTGCAATAATGAATCTGATCTCCCTAGATTCTGAAGTGCTAGCTTCCATAGGGCTACTCCCTTTGAAGCTATATTCGCTCCGAGTCTTGATCTCCCTATGGGAATTATCTCTTCTCTCTCACATCAACTCGCACTGTCCTCCTGCACTAGAAACTGGACTGCGTAGTTTTTCTCTGGGAATCTTCTAGCTGGAAGTACACCTGCATCCTACAACTGGGCAATTTGCATTGCCAGTGTCACTGCAATTAGCTCTGCAACTGTCTCATGTGTATTGACTACAACTAGTTTTGCAACTATCAACTGAATGCATACTGCTGACACTGTGTCATTGCAGCTAGCTTTGCGCTGTCTCACGTGTATTGATTGCAACTAGCTTTGTTCATGTTGACACTGAAACCTGCTACTGTCATACTACGGGACCTTGTAGCAAAGGTTATGGTTCCACTCAATGTTGCATGAAGTGGGGACAAAGCAGGGGCGTTTTTGGGAAGCGGGCGCGCAGAAGTGTCGTTTCCCAAAAATATAGGAAGCAAAGCGTCTACTATATATATTTATATTTTTTTGAATTTATATTAAAAAAATCCAAAATACCAAATTAGTCTTAGAAGACATGAAAATAGGGATATTTTTACACAAATCAAGATAGATATGGCATCCATTGTACATCAATGATTAATTATTTGAGCATCAACCATCTAGATTCTAGCAATTACAAACATGCATGAAATTTTTAAGCATATCATAAAACATAAAACATTTAGAAGATAAAATCATCAAACATTCAAGTAACTTATCTAGCAAGTGAGGAATTGTCAACATGAGTCATGTCCAAAACTCAAATAATAATGTTTACAAAATAGGCCACTTGGCCACCACCAAGACTCAAGTACACATTGAACTAGGAAGAGTACGACATAAAAGTTCAAATTCACAACAAGACTACACGCCTAATCCATGACAAAAGTAGTAAACTATGAATATATCTACTAATCTCTCCTCCTTCCACCACGAACAATATGTGAGCATCCACGTGATGGAAATGAAGGAGATGGTGGAAATGAAGAAGATGGTGGCTCTGGAAGTTGTGGTCGTGGAACTGATGAAGATGAAGCCCCTATTGTTGCTGTTGAAGCATGGAACCTAGGAAGCATGGGACTGGATGGGGGTGGCATCTCAACTCGATCATCATCCTCCTGGATAAGAGCATCCTCCAATTGCTCTAATCACAACATTCCATCCTCCAAATTGGGATCCTCTAGATTTTTGTCCCAAAGCTTATGGTCTTTATTAGTCTTTGCATCATCACATTAATGGGAAAACAATCACAAGTTGTAGTGAACATAAACCAAGCTCTCTGCCCGGTCTAAAGTTAACTTGTTCCTTTTAACACTATGGATGAAAGAATAAGAGCTCCAACACCTCTCTACAAAAGAAGTGTTTACCAGCTGTGATAGCACCCGCAATACCAAAGTTTGTAGAAGTGGAGTAGCATCTCCATGCATGTTCCACCACTCAAGAGAAGATAAATTCTCTTGATCTCTAATTGCATGCATGCTCCCAAATGGACCAATGCTAAGTGTATAGTTTCTCAAATGTTTCCATAGCATGGCAGACTCCTCCTCATCAGGGACTAATTTATCCAATGCTTTCATATAACCAGATAGAACCTCTAGATCTAGGTGTGGCTTTCTCCTACTCCCCCCAGGTGTTGGTGTTGAAATCTATGATGGATGATAGTATTTAGGTGTCAGAACATATGTTAAGGCATGCAATGGAATGTATAGCTTTTCCCATCATTTTTCCACCTCTACACAAATATAATTGTACAAGGTGATATCTCTAGGCTCAACAATGTCTTTAATTTGCCCCAACATGTTATCCATCTGTTCATACACCTCCCCAATTATTGGCCGATCTAAATCTGCAAACTTGATCATGTAATAAATTGGTTTGGTGAATTGCAAAACATATTTAATTTGTGACCAAAAGTTGTGAAATTTTCTGAATCTTTACAAATAGAAATCCTACTGCAGTTACTGGTTTAACATCTCCTACTTGTTATTTCATTCAACAAGTTATTTAATTAGATAAACAGTGATGTAAACAATATTGCAGACTACACTGACATACAAATCATAAACTGAAACAATAGATGAGACAAACACACAAGGGACACCGTTATTTTTGGACAACACGTCCTCGGAAAAACCCAATGCGGGAAAATCGGTGCAGCAGATAGAGGGTTTGTATTATTAAGCAAGCAAAATCTGAGTACAACAGGTTGCCTCTCACACTGGCTAACCTTACAGAGAAATCACGACAACAAGAAATACATTCAAGGGTTTACCTCGTTCCCCTAATCACAGCTGATCCAATGAGTGATCTGACCCTCCCGACAGACACTGCGAAGTCCTTGCGCAATCACTGCGTGGGCCAGTGTCTTGCCTCTAGAAGAATGCGTCACCCTTTCTTTGGGATCGATTTGTTGGATGATGATTGTTGTTCAACCCTCCTAGCTCAGAGCCTTGCTTCTCCAGCAAAATCTCGGACTACTGACGAATACTCTGCACTGCCATTGCAAGAGCCCCTCTAGACTGCGTCAGCGTTGCGTGAGCCCCTCCTGGGCTACGTAGGCCTCTGCGTTGCCTCCCTGATGCTCAAGTTGCCTCTCTGCTACGTACTCTTTGGCTTGGAACTTCCTCTCCGATCCAATTCTCAGCTTCTGCCCCTCATTGCAACTCATATCACTTATTCGATTTTCTCAGCAAACCACGCCCCTGAAAAATCGAACTGACCGATCAACTTGGCATTTCTCCAACTGACCCTCAAGCCTCCTCTTATACTTCTCCCGTTGATGAATCAACGGATGAGATTAAGTCCCTAATCAACGGCTAAGATTAAAACAGAGTTTATACTCGTCTCTTAGAAGCTTCTCGCCCATATTTTTATTAGTACCCATTAATATTTTTATTTTCCTAAGTTTAGACGTAGAAACCCCATTAAAAATATTAATTATTTTAATAAAACACAAATCGGGTGGAATTTCACCAAACAATTTCTGGGTTTTGGAGATCTCATGTATTCGAGCCCCTCCACAAAACTCCAAAGCTAGAGCACATCCGATGCTATCCAAAATCAACACTCCCTCTTGGTGAGGAATGTGCTCTAGTAATACTTCCCAACAGAATTATCACACTGATCCACGACATTGATCCTCTGTGTTGTTGATTCTCGACCTACAGCCCTATAGCCCTTCATCCAATGCACTGTTGCAACTTGTACTACTGCCCATGACACTGCGACTGCTACATCTGTACTACAACTCCCTCTCAATATGCTGCATCATGCTGTCCATAGCACTGCCACTGCTAACTGTTGCACTGCAACTCAGTTGTTGAGAAGTAAGCAACTGAAAAAAGTCACCCAAAAGCTCACATGCTGGTCAGTATGGATGCCTCGTAATGCTGAAGCTGCCTCTGCTACTAGTCTGTGCTGACCCTCTGATGCTACTGCGTTGTTGTTGTATCTGCTCTGTGCCTTCCGCACTGTCGCAACACTCCACTGCACTACTTCAGGCTTTGGCACTCTAGCTCTACCACTGTTGCTCCATCATCCCTCGCACCAGCTGACTCTCGTCATTTTGCTACTGTCATTGAGGGCTCCTGTAGTCGTATGTGATCCAAGAGTTTGGGCACCTCAAGTATCCTGCCCTCGTGTAGTCCTCCTGACTACAACTCAATATCGCCCCACCTCTTCTCTAGAAGTGCATGAGTAGTCATGGCACAATCCTCATCATCGTTCTTCTTGTCAGCTTTCGCTGGAGCAACCTTTGAGTCAGACTTCTCTTCCTTTCCCTTCTTTCGAGGGCACTGAGTGGTGAAATGTCCCAGCTCCCCACATTTGAAGCATCTGACTTTGCTTATGTCTTTCTTTTACCTCTTCTGCTGCCCTTGCTGTCCTGCTGATGCGAGAGATGCATCATCCTCTTCCTCCTTCTTGACTTTGATTCCTTTGCCACTACTTCCCACCTTGGTTAACTGCTTGATCTCTTCCTATCGAAGAGCTGCACACATCTCCTCCCAACTGAGGAGAGAAGCCCTGCCCAAAATGCTCTAAACAACATCTCCTAGTCTTCAGTGACTGCATTCAAGGCAGTTTTGACCGTGAACTCAGGATCTGGTGTAGACCCCACAGAAGCTAGCTGGTCTCGAATCCCTTGCAACTTGAGAAGGGAGGGACCGATTTCTTCTCCCTTCTGCATCTGATACTATTTGAGCTGGTTCTCAAGCAACATCTTCTGTTGAATGGAAGTTCCCTCATACAAAGTGGTCAAGGCCTCCCACATCTCCCTTGTTGTGTCCTTTTCAACAATATGTGGGACCACATGATCCTTCACCCCATCCAAGATCATGCACTTCGCCTTTGCTTGAGCCTCCTCATATTTCTTGAGAGGGTCGTAATCGACCGGAACAACAACCGCCTTCAAGGCATAATCCTTGATGCGATTCTTGTCCAAGATTGCCAGGATCCTAGCCTTCTAGATGACAAAGTTGGATGCTCCATCCAACCTGTCCTGATACCTCAGTCCATTAACTGCCATCTCTGCTTAAATGAGTGTCGAACTGGTTCTCTTCTCCCTTTTTCTTTTCTGCCCAACAAAACTTGGATCTGGATTTCTTTGGCGCTAGAAATCGTCTCAGGAACAAGTTCCCTCTAGACTCCCTCTGAGTCCTGATTTCCTTCACGGAAATCCTTCCGCCAAACAATGTCGAATCACTCCTTTCCAATCCTCCTTTGCTGCTGCTCAACAACTCGGACCTAGATTTCTTTGGCAAGCAATTTGTTAAGGCAGTGCCTCTCTCTACCTTGGTTCAGTCTCCTCAGACATCGTTCTACACCAGTAGCAACAGTGCCCCTCGAGCACCTCAGATCTAATCTGCACTGCTCCCTCTACCCCAACAACTGAATAATCTCAGATTCCGCGCAGTCATTGCATGAGCAAGATCAGCTCCTCTTGGCCACTGTGTCACTCCTTCCTCGTCCAAAAAGATGACGTGGCTCTACGTGAGCTTGATCTGCCCCTCTGCTTTTGCGCTGGCCTAGATAGATGATGCAGTTACTACGTGGGCTCCTCCCAGCTATTGCGTCACCCTCACCTGGCTCAAAATGCTAATGCAAGCACTGCGTGAGCCTCTGCGTCACCTCTTCTGCACTACGTTACTCTCCCTTTGTGTCTCTGGCTCTGGAACAACATTGTCACTCAGGACAACTGCCTCTCTGCAATAGATTTGTTGGATCTCCCGGCTGATGGCTTTACTATCCTATGATCTGCAATGCTCTGATACCATGTGACAATTTTTGAATCTTTACAAACAAAAATCCCACTACAGTTACTGGTTTAACATCTCCTATTTGTTATTTCATTCAACAAGTTATTTAATTAGATAAACAATGATGTAAACACTACTGCAGACTACACTGACATACAAATTATAAACTGAAACAATAGATGAGACAAACACACAAGGGACACCATTATTTTTGGACAACACGTCCCCAGTAAAACCCAATGCGGGAAAATTGGTGCAGCAGATAGAGGGTTTGTATTATTAAGCAAGCAGAATCTGAGTACAACAGGTTGCCTCTCACATTGGCTAACCTTACAGAGAAATCACGGCAACAAGAAATACATTCGAGGGTTTACCTCATTCCCTAGTCACAGTTGATCCAATGAGTGATTTGACCCTCACGACAGACACTGTGAAGTCCCTGCGCAATCACTGCGTGGGCTAGGTCTGGCCTCTAGAACACTGCGTCACCCTTTCTGCTAGATCAATTTGCTGGATGAAGATTGTTGTTCAACCCTCTTGGCTCAGAACCTCGCTTCTCCAGCAAAATCTTGGACTATTGACGAATACTTTGCACTGCTAGTGCAAGAGCCCCTCCGGACTGCGTCAGCCCCTCCTGGGCTGCGTAGGCCTCTGCGCTGCCTCCTTGATGCTCAAGCTGCCTCTATGCTACGTACTCTTTGGCTCAGAACTTCCTCTCCAATCCAAATCTCTGTTGTCGCCCCTCCCATTGCAACTCAGATCACTTGTTCGATTTTCTCAACTTAGTGTTTCTCCAACTGACCCTCAAGCCTTCTCTTATACTTTTCCCGTTGATGAATCAACGACTGAGATTAAGCCCCTAATCAATGGCTAAGATTAAAATAGACTTGATCCTCGTCTCTTAGAAGTTCTCACCTATATTTTTATTAATACCCATTAATATTTTTATTTTCCCAAGTTTAGACCTAGGAACCCCATTAAAAATATTAATTATTTTAATAAAACACAAACCAGTTGGAATTTCACCAAATGATTTCTGGGTTTTGGAGATCTCATGTATTCTAGTCCCTCCACAAAATTTTAGAGCTAGAGCACATCCAATGCTACCCAAAATAAACAAAATTAACTGTCAAGAATAGTGTCCTTGGCTACATTAGCACCATCTCTATCAATGTTAATGTCATCCCATGATTCAGAGGTCACCATATTTGTTAAAGCTTGTCTCACCTTCACTAACCGCTTAAAGGTGAGGTGATGTTAAGTTTGGTATGTTCTATGCTTAGAGCAATTTATTTCAATTTTTCCAATTTGCTCAATACCTTTTCTAGATTAGCAATCACATTAGCATAATAGTAAATTGCAGATGGAACATAAACATAAATCGCAGAAGAGAAGCCAAGACAAGAGGACACAAGATGTGGCGCCAGCCAGGGACAAAGCCCAATGTGGGGAAACTCTTGATCAATTCTTATATATTCTTCAATAGTTCAGCAGAGAGAGAGATAGTATATATACATCAGAAGTCAACCTTTTGAGTTATCTAAATAAGAGCAGAGATCTTCTCTAAGAAGATAGCATATGAGGTAGCTGATCTGAGCTAAGTAGAAGGCATACTGCTTTCACTGATCCAAAGTGACTCCATCACCATGTTGCTTGTCACTGTGTTGCACTCAATCATCATGCTGGACCTCATTACCATGCTGCACACATCATACTGTTGCACCTTATCATCATGCTGCACCTCCCTCTGCTGCATCATCAAGCTGTACCTTATCATCATGCTGCACCCACCAGTGCTACCTCACTATGCCCATCATGCTGCATCTCATTGTAGCATTTATTATCACTGTCCTGCACTTTGTTACCAAGTGCTGCACACAACATACTACACTACACTTCATCATGATGCCCATCATTGTGTAGCAGCATTCAACATCACGCTGCACCTTGCTGTCACATCCTATCATGGACTGCATCAGTTCACTGTTTAGGGTCTCTAATTGCTGCATTGGATGGTAGATGGGACAACCTTCATCATGGACTGTTTAGGCCATCAAGGCAACCCTACCAACCCTCACACATAGGTAGCAACATCAAACTGATCCTTGCTGCTCCAACCTTGTTTGTTGTTGACTGTTTGTGACTGTTTGGTTAGGGCATATAGCTGTGGCCTTAGATTTCTCCAACACACACGAAACAACCCTTGAAAGACTGCAACATGCTTTAGGTGAACTCCTCCTTTGCTAGGTTGCTGCCTTAGGGCATATGAAAACGCTTTACTGCCACTACGCAAGCCCAGCTGTGGTGCTATGGCCTGCAGCCTAGCACAACAACATTTGGTCCTTAAAGCATCAGCTTTTAGTCCTCAAGAACTCGGCCTAACAGTTAGCTAAGATGACTGCGTTTAGGTCTGCGTTTAGCTATGTATAGAAGACGGTGGCTAGGGCTCTTTTGAGGCTTCCTTTGACAGCGTATGGAAGTCTCCTTGCTGCATTGAAAAGCCTTCTTTTGGGACAGAGGAAGAGTCTTCTTTTGCTGTGATAATACCTGCAGCTAGGGCACATTTTATATCAGCTATGGCTCCTCCAAAGCTGCGGCTATAACCCTTCCTTAAGACTGCATTTAGGGCAGCATTAGCCCTTCCTTGATTGCGGATTAGTGCACAACTTAGAGAACGGCTTCAACTCCTAGTTTAGACTGTGGTTAGGGCATCATACCTCTATTTAGGACAGCGTATATATCCCTTCTTGACTGCGGCCAAAACATCTCCTTTACTGCTGTGTCTAGGGCTTCATCCTCTTAGATTTCTCTTGCCACTAAAACCCAAAACAAGTGGAGAGAAATCAAGAGTGAAGTGTGTCTAAATGACTATCAAACCACCTCCTATTATACTAAAAACGTTGAGCACAAGTGGGGGATATTTGGTTGTTGGCCGACTTTGACGAATTGTCCCGTAACACAAATAAATTTATATCTCCATGAATACTTATCGGAATTGGATGATCTTTAGATCAATCCTACACCTCTCAATGAGAGGAATCCAACAAAAATATCAGTTGCTATAAATAAGATGACCCACATGGAGTTTGTCCCTAGTTGCCAATTTTAACAGGTAATAACTTGCAAATCTTATTTTTGCAAGTTTAAGCAACTGCAATTTGGAGTAAGTGCCATAAAAGTAGTTTACCCTTGTATGCCCTGTGATAAATTTAATGAGTTGCTTCCCTCTCTTGTAAAGCCCATTAATCACCGACATTCTTTATGCTTCACAATATCATTTATCAAAAGGTTTAATGTGTGCACCAAGCACCTGAACCAAAAGATGTGTGGATGAGTGTGCTCAATAATTTTTCCTGTTGCCTTACAATTTGCTGCATTATCAGTGATCACTTGAACCACATTATTAGGATCAACATCTTTGATTGATTTCAATAAAATATTTGCAATGTGTTGGGAAGTTGCGTTGATGGAGGAGTCATGACTTGCAATAAAAATTGCATCACTTTTCCCATCTAGGTCCACAAGTAGTTGGCCTTCCCATCTCCTTGTCCACACTTTGGGTTTAGCTTGAAATGATTTTCCAGTGGTTGATGCAGCTAAAAGAAAAGAAAAAGCATAATTTGGCCACTCTCAACAAGAAATGTACCATAAAATGCAAAAGATGGTCAGGACATACACATTTAGCACGTGGGCAAAAGCCAACCATGAGCTCTACCTCTTTCATTATGGCCATCACCCTGGTTCCTAGGGCCCCTCATATTGGCCCCTTACATCATTAAGGAACCCGTGATTGTCCCAGCACTTGGTGGCCAATGAACCGCCCCACCTTAAGGGGGTAATCATTGCTATATCCCGCACATCATGCTCTCATCCCCTGGTGCCCCAAGTAGTTACGGAAGAAAATCAATAAAAGGCGGAAGGCATATGAAGAAGGGTGGAAAAATAAAGGCTGGGGCAACTCATACAACACGATTTCTCCCTTCTACATTCATACCCCATACAACACGATTTCTCCCTTCTACATTCATACCCCAAGTGTAGGCTTCCCTTATTATGACTACCCTTGTATTATGGCATGTGGCTTTCCCCTGGTGCCCCATTCCATTCCACCATTATATCACATGCTACCTACCAATTAATGGATGTACCATGGACATGTCATCTCCTTTAGAGGTAGAAACCGCCTAATAGGGTCATGTGTTAACCCGCTTATTGAGCTTGGAGACACCTGTACATGCTAAAGTCCACTATGGAAGGGCATGCCACCATGAAATGTCCATTTGATTCCATGATTTGTAAGTTCTTTTACTCGATTACTCTGATGATTTGTTGTATTGAAAGGCAAGGGGACGCATTGGATCTTATATAGGATTGTAGATGGTCTCCGTTTAAGGTTTGGTCTCCCTATATGGGATCCAAGCCCTCCAAAAGGCCATATTGGCACTTGTAGGGTGAGCATTGAGAGCCATGGGCATCCACCATAGCAGAGAGCAGATTACCACTTCGTGGATCCCTTAGCACCATTCATTGATTGCTCGTGTTCCACCTTTTTGGATGAGGATTATGCACCTGGACCACCATGCCCAATTAGCTTCACACTTGCACCACACACTTGACAGATGTTCCACGACCCAAATGAGGATGTGTCTCACCATGGGAGATAGAGAGAGGGCTTATGTCATCATTTTAGCCCTTACAAATGGTATACAAGCATTATCGATTCACTTGGAGACCCATGAGGATGTTATTGTGCCCCCACACCCACTTGGGGACACCACATTGGATTTATTTGAGTATCAAAGGTCCGCCCACTCGATCTCTATGTTTGGAGTCTATTCTCTCACATTGGCACACTTTGGACTCCACTAAGCCTCCTTAATGGCCCAATGGCTCATTATATCTATGTTAAAATTGGCAACTAGGGCCAAACTCCATGTGGGTCATCTTATTTATGGCAGCTAAATATTTTTCTTGGATCCCTCTCATCGAGAGGTCTACGATTGATCTAAAGGTCATCCGATTCCGATAAGTATTTATGAAGATATGAATTTATTTCGATTATGGACAAATTGTCAAGTCGACCAGCAACTTATGTAGGCTCAGAAGCCCAATAGACATGTCTATTCAACCTCTACGTTGTATAAATAGAAGAGGACTTGAAGCCATTTGTCACACACACACTCACTCTTATGATCTCACTTCATCCTGTTTTGGGTTTGATGAAGATGAGAGCTAGAGGGAGTGCCCTAGGGTATACGCTGCCCTAGATAACATGCCCTAGATCTAAATGCAGTCATGGGAGAATAAGCTCTACGTTGCTCAAAAAGCCGGAAAAGCTAGAACTGTCAGAAAAGCCGGAACTACCGGGATTGCTAGAACTGCCAGGAACAACCGGAACTGCCGGAAAAGCCGGAATTGCCGGAAAATCCGTAAATGCCGGAAAAGCCCGAACTGCCAGAAAAGCTGGAATTGCCGGAAAAGCCGTAAATGCCGGAAAAGCCGGAACTGCCAGAAAAGCCGGAACTTCCGGAAAAGCCGGAAATGCCGTAAAAGTCGGAACTGCTGGAAAAGCTGGAAAAGTGGGAACTGGCGGAACTACTGGAAAAGCTGGAACTGCCAGAAA
Organism: Pinus taeda; assembly: GCA_000404065.3. Taxonomy (NCBI): domain Eukaryota; kingdom Viridiplantae; phylum Streptophyta; class Pinopsida; order Pinales; family Pinaceae; genus Pinus; species Pinus taeda. Next base: position 104,606 of record APFE030560150.1, read on the forward strand.
AGTTGGAACTGTCAAAAAAGCTAGAAATGTCGGAAAATCCGGAACTGCCGGAAAAGCCAAAAGTGTTGGAAAAACTAGAACTGCCAGAAAAGTAGAAAAAGCCGGAAATGCTGGAACTTCCGGAAAAGCTGGAACAAACGGAGCTGCCGGAATTGTCGGGAATCACCGGAACTACTAGAATTGCTGGGAATTGCCAAAACAGCCGGAGCATCTCTCTCCGAAGGAGAAAAGCATGTAAGGGACAACTAACTAACATTGGGACAATTGTATGGTACTTCGCAGCAAATACACCAAGCATGCAATGTTTCAGCTATGCATGTAAGGGACAACTATCATGCAACAACAAGCATGCTAGGGACAACAAGCAAGCAAGGTGTAGCCAACACATAGGTCAGGATGGCAACATGGTGCAACAATTGCACATAATACAGTACAGTGATGGCTACAGTTATGATTAATGAAGCGTGATGAGATGCAGCATAGTGATGATGGGTGCAGCATGGTGCAACACGGTGAGGTGCAGCATGATGACAAGATGCAGCACAACGATAGGGGAAGGAGTCACCTTGGAGAATTAGTTGAAGCAACATGTCTTCCACTGATCTCATGTATCATCTTCTTAGAGATGATCTATGCTCTTATCTAGATAAGTCAAAGTGTTGACTTTTGTTGTAAACGTACTATCTCTCTCTCTCTGCTGAACTACTAAAGAACATATAAGAAGGATTGATCAAGGGTTTCCCCACATTGGGGTTTGTCCCTGGCTAGCGCCACATCTTGTGTCCTCTTGTCTTGGCTTGTCTTCTGCGATTTATGTTTATGTTCTATCTGCAGTTTACTTTAATGTTGATGTAATTGCCAATCTGGAAAAGATATTGAGCTAACTGTGAAAATTGAAATAAATTGCTTTAAGCATAGAACATACCTAAAATTAACATGGTATCAGAGCTGAGGTGAAGACAATGCCCAAGCAAGAGTGAAGGAGCAATCACTGAAGATAGTAGGGAAAGGACAAAAGGATCAGTGGATTCCTCATCCCTCTTCAAATTCACCAAGGGTGAAGTCGAAGCAGAGAATATTATCAGAATGGCGCAGCGGAATATGGCCTACCTAAAGATCACTTCATTGGAAGACTGGATCTCAGGGTGGAACGAAAGGCAGATAACTAGTTCGGCCAATTATGCGAAGGAGTGTCCGAATGGCAAGGACACATCACTTGATGATGATAACAATCATTCCAGGGACATCTTCAATGATCAAAGGAATGACAGGTAATTCAGGTCATCAAGGAAATGGCCGACTCTTCATAGAAAGCAAGGAACCCCAAGTATGAAGAATCAAATGTTGTTTTTGATAAGATAAAGAAGCGTTATCTTGTATTGGCCCTCTCCTTCAGATTCTTTGGGAATCTGGCTTATAGATTGTAGTGCTTCAAGGCACTTCATCGAATAGATGGGTGCACTCTCTAATTTGGTAGAGATGGAAACAATCGTGGGATTATACTTGGAGTTGATGCCACCTATCCCAGAAAGGGTGTAGGGAATGTTAACTCTCAATTGAATAAGGGTAACTCAATTCATTTACAGAATCTCTTTTATGTACTTGATCGCAAGAAGAACCTAGTGTACATCTTGGAAATGGAAGTCAAAGGTTTCAGGGTGGCATTCATCGATGGAAAGGTAGGTGTTAAAAAATATAATTTTCAAAGATGCTTTTCCTCATGGGTTCAGGGTTGGCAATTTGTATCAAGTTGTAGGATGGTCCATTGGGGATCATGTCAATTGACATATCGCATCTATAACACCATAGGTCTACCTATGGGGACCTACCTGATGTGAGTCAAATGGTGATAGGGATATCTGAATTCAAGTAGAGCATGAAGGTACATGTCTAAGCTGTACCGAAGGAAAATCTTATAAGGGGACCATTCCCCTCATGTAGTAGGTCCACAGGTTTGGAACAACCCGAGGAGTTTGAGATTCATGATTGGGAATCTCATGTATACAGGTGGAAGAAA
>APFE030560150.1:110517-169594 GCA_000404065.3 Pinus taeda
TGGCAACATGGTGCAGCAATGGCACATAATGCAGTACAGTGATGGGTACAATCATGATTAATGAAGCATGATGAGATGTAGCATAGTGATGATGGGTGCAGCATGGTGCAGCACGGTGAGGTGCAACATGATGATGAAATGCAGCACAACGATAGGTGGAGTCACCTTGGAGAATCAGTTGAAGCAGCATGTCTTCAATTGATCTCATGTATCATCTTCTTAGAGATGATCTATGCTCTTATCTAGATAAGTCAAAGTGTTGACTTTTGTTGTAAACGTACTATCTCTCTCTCTTTCTCTCTGTTGAACTATTGAAGAACATATAAGAAGAATTGATTAAGGGTTTCCCCACATTGGGGTTTTTCCCTGGCTAGCACCACATCTTGTGTCCTCTTTTCTTGGCTTGTCTTCTGCGATTTATGTTTATGTTCTATCTGCAGTTTACGTTAATGCTAATGTAATTGCTAATCTGGAAAAGATATTGAGCTAAATGTGAAAATTGAAATAAATTGCTTTAAGCATAGAACATACCTAAAATTAACAATCTACTATTTTCCCTCTTGAGAGGCTTCATATTTGTATTATTGAGCTATTTTGGTGGGCTTGTCACCGATTCATGTTACTATTGTACATTATTTTATTATTTGGGGTTTGATTAGGCTATATAGGCTATTCGAACTCCCTTATGGATTGTATAAATAGATGAGAGGTGTATTCATTCCTCTCATCATCACTTGGATTGGATTAGTATCTCTTAAGAGAATTTCACATTTCCTTTTGGAGGACGAGCTTGGTTTCAAGGATGAATTTTGATGTTTGTTATTATCTCTTGATCTTGGAGCTCCGAATTATGTCTTGAATTGATGATTGGATATACTTACTATACATATAAGTGCTTTTCTTCATGTTTATCTTTACATTTATCTTGTTACATGAATAATGTATGGGATTTATGCTCTCTAGATCTGAAATTGCCTTAAATTAATACGAAACTGTGGAATTTCAGACTTTTTGATGTGTTGCATGTATTACATGTGTCATGTATGGTGAATGAATATTCCAAGAGGTAAAAAAATCATTGACTTGCCTTGATAAGTCATCAAATCTTGCACATTGAAGTATAAATACCTTTAGTAACTGACTTCATGCCCTAGAAGCTATGCGAAGTTGCTTAAGGTCTCCTTGAACACGATTTCTCCCTCCTACATTCATACCCCAAGTGTGGGTTTCCCTTATTATGACTACCCTTGTATTATGCCATGTGACTTTCCCCTGGTGCCCCATTCCATTCCACCATTATATCACATGCTACCTACCAATTGATGGATGTACCATGGACATGTCATCTCCTTTAAAGGTAGAAACCACCTAATAGGGTCATGTGTTAACCCGCTTATTGAGCTTGGAGACACCTGTACATGCTAAAGTCCACTATGGAAGGGCATGCCACCATGAAATGTCAATTTGATTCCATGATTTGTAAGCTCTTTTACTCGATTACTCTGATAATTTGTTGTATTGAAAGGCAAGGGGACGCATTGGATCTTATATAGGATTGTAGATGGTCTCCATTTAAGGTTTGGTCTCCCTATATGGGGTCCAAACCCTCCAAAGGGCCATATTGGCACTTGTAGGGTGAGCATTGAGAGCCATGGGCCTCCACCATAGCAGAGAGCAGATTACCACTTCATGGATCCCTTAGCACCATTTGTTGATTGCTCGTGTTCCACCTTTTTGGATTTGGATTATGCACCTGGACCACCGTGCCCAGCCGACTTCACACTTGCACCACACACTTGACAGATATTCCACGACCCAAATGAGGATGTGTCTCACCATGCGAGATAGAGAGAGGGCTTGTCATCATTTTAGCCCTTATAGATGGTATACAAGCATTATCGATTCACTTGGAGACCCATGAGGATGTTATTGTGCCCCCACACCCACTTGGGGACACCACATTGGATTTACTTGAGTATCAAAGTTCCACCCACTCGATCTCTGTGTTTGGAGTCTATTCTCTCACATTGGCACACTTTGGACTCCACTAGGTCTCTTTAATGGTTCAATGGCTCATTATATCTACTATTTTCCCTCTTGAGAGGCTTCATATTGTATTATTGAGCTATTTTGGTGGGCTTGTCACCGATTCATGTTACTATTGTACATTATTTTATTATTTGGGGCTTGATTAGGCTATTTAGGCTATTCGAACTCCCTTATGGATTGTATAAATAGATGAGAGGTGTATTCATTCCTCTCATCATCACTTGGATTGGATGAGTATCTCTTAAGAGAATTTCACATTTCCTTTTGGAGGACGAGCTTGGTTTCAAGGATGAATTTTGATGTTTGGTTACTATCTCTTGATCTTGGAGCTTCGAATTATGTCTTGAATTGATGATTGGATATACTCACTATACATGTAAGTGCTTTTTTTCATGTTTATCTTTACATTTATCTTGTCACATGAATAATGTATGGGATTTATGCTCTCTAGATCTGAAATTGCCTTAAATTAATACGAAACTGTGGAATTTCAGACTTTTTGATGTGTTGCATGTATTACATGTGTCATGTATGGTGAATGAATATTCCAAGAGGTAAAAAAATCATTGACTTCCCTTGATAAGTCATCAAATCTTGCACATTGAAGTATAAATACTTTTAGTAATAGACTTCATTCCCTAGAAGCTATGTGAAGTTGCTTAAAGTCTCCTTGATTGGGTAAAAGGTTCTCCAAACTTTGAAATCACCTTGACTTCATCTCTCCTTAAAGGCAAGGCACTGGTCTAGTCCTTGGTTGTCACTTAAATGAATATCTTTTCACCTTTTTCTCCTCCATCCTAGGCCTAACCCTAGAAGGTCACCTAGGGCATGAAGCGAAATTTGTTGTAGCCATCAAAAATCCTTGCAAATCGGTCCACAACTGCATTGGGTTCTTCTTAACGGGTTCTCCAAGTTTGAGCTCAATCCGACCGTGGAATCCCGAGATATTGCAAGCCCTAGCTCAAGGATCATTCCTCTCCCTAGGTTGCTTTGGGTTAATGTCCTCACTTGGATCATTGCAATTGAATTACAACAAAGAATCATTCCTTTGATCCTATTCTCCTCAAGGATCATTCCTTTCCCTAGGTTTCTTTGGGTTAGTGTCCTCACTTGGATCATTGCAATTGAATTACAACAAAGAATCATTCCTTTGATCCTATTCTCCTCCCTTACCAGGTGAACTCTGTCTACTGTCGATCAACTCTACACCCTTGACCTAGTTTGGGCCCACTTGGGTTCCTTGTGGTGCCACAACTTTGTGACTCGAATTCCACCAGCATACTGTCAATCAACTCTACACCCTTGACCTAGTTTGGGTACACTTGGGTTCCTTGTGGCCCCACAACTTTGTGACTCGAATTCCACAAAGATCACATAGAAACCATTCCTCCATTGGGATTCTTAGATCTAGGATACCTCTTGTTAAGGGATATTCTCCAACCCTAGGTCTTGGTATCCTCTTAGCCCTTCTTAAGCAAGCAAGCCAATTATTTGAGCCTCTCTTGTGAATTGGCTTTAGGAATCACCTCATATCCTATCATTGAATCATCCATTCTAATACCGAGATTCCTTCCATTAGTGAAAGTCTGTAAAGAGCAGGGAGCTTTAGCTAAGGTGACTGTAGGTTATTGCTCCATTGTTGCCATTTGATCTAGTAGTTGCTCTATAGGATCCCCTCTTAGGACCCCTGATAGTTTGAGCGGTAACATGTTATAATCAAAGTTGCATTACTCTCTTGGACAATCGATCTTCCATTATCAATCCAAGCACGTTGAGATCTTTCAAAGCATAGAGGAAAGAATCTGAAAATATCATAAAATAGAACTCAGCCCTCAAGCTCCAATCCAAGCACATTGAGATCTTTCAAAGTATAGAGGAGAGAATCTGAAAATATCATAAAATAGAACTCATCCCTCAAGCTCCAAGACCAAAATATGATGAACATATTGAAGTTTAACACTGAACATGCCTAGGATAAATTTATGTTTTATAGGCATTACACATAAATCTATGACGTATGATCCCTAGCTATGTGTAAGTTCTAATGATTGTTGGAAAGAAATTTTCCTTGTGCCATCACTAATTGTAAGAAACTACGTTACCAAATATATATATTATGTAGAAATTAGTGGCTATATGTGGGAGATAGTTGGAGCAAGCGAGGAGATTGGTCAACTTGTAGGCAAGTACTCACTTGTAAAAGTAGAGTATGACCTAAATCTGGCTAGACTTCAAATCCTAATCTACGATATATGGGCTTGTCTCTTCATTCCATTTTTTGTTCCATTTGCCTGCCTTGCCCATATATGTACTTTTGTTTTTGTTTTTTTATGTATACCCTCCTGAAAGAAAACTACAACATAGTTTAGGCACGAATCAGGGTCAATACCAATGCTACCAATGCTTTTTCGTGGGTCTTTATTCTCGCTGGCATTCACTTCTTGTGTACTTAATATCCACTTTAAAACTTTTATCCTAGAAGAATCACATTGTGTTCGGAATGCCATCATACTTATCTTTTTGATTGCCTTTAATGACCTCATTGTTTACTAAGTTTTACCTGTTCTTTCCCCATATCTTTTGTTCATTCAACCAATGTTTATTAGCTAGCTCTGTAGATGCCATTCTTCCACCTGAGAGAGACCCATTTCCCTCTTTTCCAGTCATCCTTCACAGAAGGTACATATACCAATGATGACCTCATTGTTTACGAAGTTTTACCTATTCTTTCTCCATATCTCTTGTTTATTCAACCAATGTTTAGCTAGCTCTGTAGATGCCATTCTTCCACCTGAGAGTGACCAATTTCTCTCTCTTCCAGTCGTCCATCACAGAAGGTACACATACCGTTTAATGCCTTCTATCCTATGCTTTTACATCTGATTATTTATCACGTTTCTTCATTGCACCCCTCGTCGTTGCATGCATCCAGATGTTGTTTCTTTAATTCCTAATTACATCGATATATTTTTCACACACATACACCCCAAACTCTCATTTGCTTCTAGAATCTATGTCCTTAATATCATTAGAAAATGTGGGAGCCGCAACACCCTAATTATTATCAAAAGATGTAGTGCTTATCATTTACATCCCAGGGTCGGATTGTTGTTATCCTTTGTTTGCTGGATGGTCTTTGTTCCTGTCCCCTTCTTGACATGCTATTTTGAATTCCCTTTCTTTCAAATTAATTGTCCTGCACTGCCCTCTTCTGTTTTTAATCATCATGCGATTGTTATCACGTGTTAATGGCAGAGCATTCTAGGAATTTTTTTATTATTTTTATTTTGACGATGTTAAATTTGTCTGTAATTATATTTCCGTTATGCAGGTCGCGGTAAATTGGTTTGTCCAGTTTGTCTTGGAACTGGTCTACCGAATAATAAGGGTTTACTACGAAGGCCTGATGCTAAACAACTCCTGGATAAGATGTACCATGGTCGCCTTGTGCCAAATTCTTAAACTCATTTGAGACTCGTATATTTATCCCAAGTGTATAAATTTTCGAGTTGACCCTGAGGTCGAATCCGATTGAGTTCTTCTCAATTGAAAAATCTATTTGTAATCTAACTAGTTTATTGAAATTGAAAAAAAAGAAAAGAATTTTGATGTGACGGCCCGAGAATGTTGTGCATTAGACTTAATTGGTTGAGAGGCTGCAAGGAGGTAAAACCCATCCTGATTTTACTTTCAAGTGATTAAAATTTCCCTATAATGGTGTGGACATTTTGTGGTTTTGGTTACAGCTTCGTTGGCGTTCCATTTTGTCTTTCGGTAATGAGGCACTCTATAAAATCGAGACAAACAAGCACTTCAATGCGTCACAAGGAACGTTCAAACGTGCCCAGTGAACGTTTCGAGATAGATATGGTTCTTTGCAGAGACTACGAAGGCTAGTGGATCTTGCAAAGGGAGATTTTAGTAACTACTTTATGTCTATGAATTGATTTATCGAAAAAGGGATGAATAAACATAGTAGTTATTTGTTCCATGTGTGATTGTCAAGAAAGCCACTTGTGAAGTTATAGACTTTTGTTTCTTCTATATCACCATACCATAGTTTTTGACAGTACCAACCATTCACTTATGCAAATTACCTCATATTCATGTTGTAGTGATAGCTTTTGGGGTTTCATTTGATCTTTAGGCATACCATACCATAACTATTGGCATGAGATTTACGACTTCACCGACTTGGGAAAAGTGATTGGCATGAGAATTAAGACCACCAACTTGGGAAAAGTGACGACTGCTTAACTTTTGTACATCTTCCATTCTTAATTGCAACATAATACAGAACAAGATATCTGAAATGATAGCACTGAGTAGTGTTTTAACTACTGCATTCTTATAATGGATGAAGGTTCAGATATTTAATGGAATATAACAAAAATATATTACAATGGAAAATATCTTCTTTTTTTATACAAGAGTATTTGTTCCATGTGTGATTGTCAAGAAAGCCAGTTGTGAAGTTATAGACTTTTGTTTATTCTATATCACCATACCATAGTTTCTGGCAGTATCAACAATTCTGTTACGCAAACTACCTCATATTCATGTTGTAGTGATAGCTTTTGGGGTTTCATTTGATCTCTAGGCATACCATACCATAACTGTTGGCATGAGATTTACGACTTCACCGACTTGGGAAAAGTGATTGGCATGAGAATTAAGACCACCAACTTGGGAAAAGTGACGACTGCTTAACTTTTGTACATCTTCCATTCTTAATTGCAACATAATATAGAACAAGATGTCTGAAAAGATAGCACTGAGTAGTGTTCTAACTACTCCATTCTTATAATGGATGAAGGTTCAGATATTTAATGGAATATAGAAAAAATATATTACAATGGAAAATGTCTTCTTTTTTTATACAAGAGTATTTGTGTACAGCATTTCTGCCTCAAATATCATACCGGTGAATAATCATATGAACAGTTCGTAGTGGTTTTACAGATGTGTTCAATACATCAGTGAATAATCATATGAACAGTTCGTAGTGGATTTGCAGATGGGTTCAATACATCAGTGAATAATTATATGAACAGTTCATAGTGGATTTGCAGATGTGTTGAACAGGGGCCATTAATGAGGGGGCAAACCTTGGGGGACTCACTCAAAGAGACTTTAGATTTGAAGGCTGTCCTCCATACATCAGTTTTATCAATTGGCTTTTACTTCAGTCAAGCAAGCGAGATACCTTGCCCTTAGCAGATAAGTAACCTTCCCCTCGTCACCCTTATGGGTAAGCAATAAATAGAAAAATAACCATTGTCAGGGTCAGGAATCATTCTAGAGCCATAAGTAAACAGGAGATTCCATATGCATGGGCTTTGGCACCAGCAAGACCTCGCCTTTCCCATTCACGGATTTGAGGCAGAACAACCCCAAGTAACCTTTGTTTTTGTAAAGGTGGCACTTCTTTTTGTTATCTGATATAGATCTTTATTGCTCCTATTTTTCTTATCTGATATATTTTCAAGCCTATATATTCAAGCCTCAAATTGTTTTTTTACTTCTCAGTTTTACTTCTCAGAAATTCAAGATCATAAAATCAAATTATATATTCTTTAAAACGCTGTGCTGCAGATCTGACTTCCCATAAATTCAAGATCATATCATATATTCGTTAAAACGTTGTGCTGCTCAAGAATGTATCAAAAAGATCTTTATTGCTTTAAAATTTAATAGTAATGAAAGTGGTATAACTCAAGTGAAAATTGCTCATCTCAAGATTCTTTTGCTTCCTTTGCTTGAGTAATTTTGAGACGTTTCCAAGGTCATTTAAAGTGGTATAACTTAAGTAATTTTGAGACGTTTCCAAGGTCATTTAAAGTGGTATAACTTAAGTGAAAATTGCTCATGTCAAGATACTTTTGCTTCCCATGCTTGAGTAGTTGAGTAATTTTGAGAGGTTTCCAAGGTCATGCTAAATGTCTTTTAGGAAAGGCTTTAGGAAAGGCTTTGCAATAGTACAAGATTAATGCATTATCATTCATTAGAAGGAGATAAATCATAAAAGCAAGCATAAACCATAAAAACAATAAAATTCTTTCCTAGAATCTACCTATGGGGTTCTATGCCCCGCCTTCCTCTCCGTAAACCAGGTCACAACCGTGGGGATTTGAATTTTGGATATCTCAAGTTTCACAAATTTCACATTACTTTGAGCACCAATTGAACTACCCTTTGGGATGAAGTATTTGTAAATTTGAAATAAATGTATGAAATATATTTTTACCATGTTGCATTTAAGAAATAGTTTCATTAGCCAAAATAAATAGTAAAGAAGGCTTCATGCGCAAGGATGAGGCTTCTTCAAATATGAAACGAGAGTAAGTTGGATGCAAAAGAAAGAGAAGAAAAATTAGTGCTTGGCTTGTGTGGTTGAGACATGAATTGGATGAACAAGGATGGTGAGAAGAAAAGTGATAAGAAGAGCTTGAGACATGAGTTGGATGAACAAGGATGGTGAGAAGAAAAGTGATAGGAAGAGCAACAAGGATGGTGAGAAGAAAAGTGATAGGAAGAGCTTCGAGAGTTTCACTTCTGCAAATATGAAATGATAGTAAGTTGGATGCAAAAGAAAGGGAAGAAAAATTAGTGCTTGGCTTTTATGGTTGAGACATGAGTTAGATGAACAAGGATGGTTAGAAGAAAAGTAATAGGAAGAGCTTCGAGAGTTTCACTTATAATGAGAGAGGAAAATTTGTCTCGGGTCTTGAACCCCTTGAATGCCTTTTTTATAATTCTTTCTTTACCTTGAGATTTATTTTTTACCTTGTCAATATTTTTCTCTTTAATTCAATAATGACCTTGTTTTATCAAAGTGATCCTTTCTAAATGTGGAGTTTGTAACTTCTTCACTTTGCACATTCATAAATTCCATTAATAAACTTAATCCAAAATAGTTTTCTACCACCACTGGAAATAATCCAGATTATAATTTTTCAATCATAAACATGTATACTTTAGCTTTGGAAATTACTTTCAAGATGTTCTTCGTGTCTTTATCTTCCCAACAAACTCTCATTTGTGCAATTTTGGCATATGTAACTCAAATTATGAGCTCAAGAAGTCAAGCTTTCAAAAAGAAATAACATAAACATCTGCTTTCTTAATTTTTGAGATGTACCTTAAAATTATGATTCTAAAACCACATCTATTACATACTCTCTCTTTAGCTTTCTAATGAAATGCCACATCATATGCTCAATTTTGACATTAAGGGCTCACGTTATGACCCTGGGAAGGTGTGGATTCAATGTTTGTTGTTTTGCTACTTCTTGTAATGTTAGCCCTTATTTAAAATTCCACTTTATTCATCCCACATGCAAAAGGAGATTGGAGGGAGGGGCCACAAATTATTTATAATGAAAAAAGGATTCTCCTTGTATTCGTGTGTGGAAGTGGAGAGAGTGTATACCCAAATGTAGTGTTCTCAATCACAGGGGCTTCACGAGAGAGTTGTATACCCAAATCTAGTGTTCTCAATCATGAGGGCTTCACGAGAGAGTTGTATACCCAAACACAGTGTTCTCAATCACGGGGGCTTCACTCAATGGACTTCTGACATATCACGTGTGTTTGTGGAATACTAAACAATACCTCTAATTTGACCACATATTGGATAATACCTCTAAAAATTGCATTATTTAACCCTCTACCAATATGAACCCAATACACCTTCCCAATTTAAAAAACCTTAGTTTCACTAGTTATTGTAGGTATCTATTTTTTTATTAACATTTTTTATACCCCTTTATATTTTTTTATTAACTTTGAGCTCCATTTTTTATACCTGCCAATATAAAAACTTTTTATCCCCTATATATCCCCCAAGATATAATGTCATTTTCTTGTCAATATATATACCACAAAATGAATGCACGTGGTATCGTATTGCACCTGAGTGAAGCCCTCGTGTTCTCAATGTACTTTTAGTTTCTTACTCACTGCTTTGTCACCTTAGCATGTCATCCCATAATTAACACTAGCCAACTTATACTTATTGTGATGATTTGAGATAAAAGGGGCGAGAGAGAGAGGGAGTAAGAGGGAGGGAGGAGAGAGTGAGATACTTATTGTGATGATTTGAGATAAAAGGGGCGAGAGAGAGAGAGAGAGGGAGTAAGAGGGAGGGAGGAGAGAGTGAGAATGAGGGACTAGGGAGAGAGAGGGATAAGGAGAGAGTGAGGGAGAGGGAGATAGATCTAGAGGGGGGAGAGAGGAGGGAGGGATAGAGGGGTAGAGGGATATATAGGAAGAGGGGGGATGTGGAGGTGGGGGTAGGGGATGGGGAAGTAATGTCATAAAAGCACACATTCCAAAAAACATGTTTACTCTTGCGAAGGTCCACTACATTTGAAAGGATGAGGGAGGAAGGTAGGTGTACATTAGTCTTAGGAACATGTGTTAGTTCCTTAGAATGCATTCATGCTTTTGTCAAGAACGTGTGCAAAAATTTGTCAGTCATTAACACATGTTCTTTAGAGCTTAATATTGTCCATTTCTATGTAAACCTTCGATGGTAAGTTTGATTTGAACACATGTTCTCATATACATCTACTAAATTATGATATTTGGTTCTATGATCATTTCAATTGCACCATATTATTTGTTGAACTATCTTCATAAGTTTTTATGGTTTGAAATTGATTGAGGAAAGGAAATTTTCTTAGTGTCTAATTTGTGGCCAGAACTTGTTTGAGCACAGGAAAATTGTTACGTGTTAGCTAAACACTATTCTATTATGGGGTTATTTAGGTTTTCAAGAGTTATGATGGGAGCGACATAGAGAAGTGAAGAGGGGCTAAAAATCACAACCATGAGTGAAGATATCATTTAAGAAATACCAATTAACAAAACAATGACCAAGGATTTTCAAAAGATAATGTTTAGATAGTCATTATAAGACATAATGAATGGAAATTTCATGCTGGAAAAGGTAAGGTATTAATTTTTAGAAAATTTTTGTTTCTTGTTATGACTATAGATTTTTAACATGGGAATTTCTTATGCATAATCATTCTTGTGTCTAGGATCGTCTGGTTTTTGAGGACTAGTGCAAATGGTTTGGGGCAATGAATATGTGTTAGATAACAAAATAGTGAGTGAAGACAAAGTTCAAAGGGGGTTGTTGTGAAGGAGGGATTGATGAAGTGAAGGAGGGGTAGAGAAAGAGAAGAAGGGGGAGAGGGGGGTGATAATTAGGGAGGGAGGAAGATAGAGACAAAGCTAGAGGGGGGAGAGGGAGAGGTAGAAATAAAGAGAGATAAAGAGAGGGGAGAAGTAATATCACAAAAGTATACACACATTCCATAATGCATGCATGTCCTACCAACGTTCGCCAAAGACGAAAGGGCAAGGGAGGAAGTTAGGAAAGGAATTAATGATTATGGATGTTAGTATTATGAATGTGTGTGTTCCTAAGAACATATGCATTCATTTTTCAAGAACATGTGTACATTTTTCAAAGTCAAATTCGACTAGACACTCATGCTTTCCCCTTGGCGAAAATCCAAACAAAATTCTAGTGAACAAGCACATAAGTGCAATGAAAACAAACACTTGATACGATTTTTTGTGTAATTGGGAAAAGGACTTTTGTCGACTTTTGTTATTGAGTATCCAGTTTTTTTTGTTATTGTATAACTAGAAGATAATTTTTTTGTAATTGGAAAGCAATTTGAGTTATTTGAAGACACTTTTTCTCTTGTTGAGTAATTGGAAAAAAAATTGAAATTAATTTTTGTCCAAGAATTTTTTATCTTGTTGTAAAATTGGAAAACAATTTTTGTGCCATTTTGTAAGATTGGGAGACAATCTTTGTCTTTATATTTAATTGGAGGACAATTTTGTAATTGGAATACAATTTAATCTTATTTTTTATTGGAAGACAATTATTGTCTGCTCGTAATTGCAATCCATTTAAACATAGGGAACCATTGTAATTAGAAAATAAAGTTTTCAAGGAAAAATCCACCCATCGCAAAGATCATTGAAACAAGAGAAAAGGCTAGGGTTGGTATGGAAAAATGCATACTTTTAGGAAAGCAGAATTCTATTTCTATCACATCAGATGAACCTCCAATGAATATTCATTAGAAAAAGTTGTTGTGGATGGTCAAATAATGATGGTTTTTCTTGGAGATTATTATAGTATGGATGGAATTAGAGAGGGGACTAGTGTACAACCTCTTAACGAAGAAGCTCATGTGTAGCAATGTCATGTTTGGTAATGTGACATTCAATGTGACATTCAAAAACTATGCTTGCGCATGTCCAATTCCCTTCCAAGAATGTAACTTTGCAATAGAGAGGTCAAGAGTGCTGGAATACATGTCCATTAGTCCTACCTAAATTGGACACTATGCAATGAAGAACTCCAAAATGCCTTCAGGTGGATAAAAGCGGTTTATCTTCATTTGAAGGTCAACTATCTAATTGAATTATTCATTACAATTCTTGTAAGACTTTAAAGGAATACTTTGAATTGAAGTATGATGCAACCAAATGTTAATTAATTTTTTCTTTGTTAAAATTTATGAGTTTAACTATTGTTAGAAGAATTCTAGGCATTAAAACATTTAAAATTATAGAAACAAGTAATCACACTGTTAGAAACCTTTTCGATTCTTTAAAAAAAAATGACAATGCAACTCAATCCCCACACCATAATGCAACCCATCTTGCCAAAATCAATTGTTAACAAGATTACAAGAAAATGTCGATTGCTAAAACAAACATCCATCTCATTAAATGCGATGTCAAAACCCTTTGAAAGTATTCTTTTAGATGATAAAGCATTGACAAAGGTGGCCAAATAGATTTGTGGCAATTCACTAGTAGGCTACCTCCTTCTCATATGCATTCAATTGGAACAATTATATGACCAATGCAAAATTTCTAGCATAACACTAGACTTTCTTCTAACTAAAAAGATGTAATAACATTAAGAAGGGGTTCTAGGGATTGTGAAACCCACATTAAACACTTTCTTGCCATGACATAGACAATATTGTATGAGAGATTTATGTTTTTATATTCTATGCTTAATTTGATCAAATCTATGCTTAATTTGATCAAATGATCATTTGAGAAATGCAAGCCTTGGTATGCTAGAATTATAAGAAAAACTTGTAACACATGTTGTAACCAATAACACATTGAATACTCTTTACTATTATGGTGTGCACACACACACATATACACAATTTGTATTACATAAGACTATGTAAGAATGTTGAGCTATATTACCATTGGCATCACCTAGATATTTTACTCATGGCATCATCTATACAAGACCATATGGTTGTACATTTGATTAAAAAATGTTGCTTAGATGGGACATGCCCCAATTGTGGTGGAATGGAATATTAAGAAAGTGCATCCACATGAGCATGGGTATGAATTGGGACGGAAGGAGATTCACTTGCAAAGCTTCAAATATGTTGCATATGATGTTGAGGTAGGGAACAAATGGAAAAGGATATATTTATTTGCTTCCTAGGTTAATAATGAGTACTTAAATAATATACCAAGGAGGCAATATTTGGCTCAATGACATTCCAAAAGAAATCATGTGGTCGAAAATGAGGAAAAAATGGCAATTGAGGCATAATCATATGACACATCAGGAACACATGTGCATTCCTAATAATCATGCATGATCATAATAATATATTCACATTCTTGATCCATGCCTACTTGGTTCCCTAACTAGCATCTTGGTTGGAAGTTTGATGCTTGTTGAAGCTTGACGACTAGGAACAAATGTGCACTCTTGGGAATGCACACATGTTCCTTCAAGCGCGAATTCTTGATGGCCCCATTTCCAATTTTGGGACCATCATTATCGTGCGAGCACCCTTTGTTGTGGCATATCTCATTGATCTAAACTTGAATTGTCATTTCTTTGTGAGTTGGATTTTCTATATCTAGCCTTGCTTCTACTATTCCTTCATTTTCCTCTATTGACATTGCATGATTATGATTTGAAGGAATTCTCCAAGGAATCATCATCCCTATTCATCCATGTCTCATGGTATAACAATGATCCCATCAACTAATCTATGGAAATTTGTGCTAGATTATTTGATTCTTCAATGGAAACTACCACAACATAAATTTTGATTGACATACTCCAAATTTTCTAAACAACCTTATGGTACATTTTATCTTCATGATGTGTTCTTAATTGATTTACTAGATTCTCATATGATTCACAAACTAGTTAATAGACTCAAAATCCTTCATCTTCATATTCTCAACACACCTCCTAGGAGTCCACAACTTTGCTATTTTTATTTTGTCTATGCCTTGGTATCCCTAAAGTGTCCCATGTGTTTGGAATGATTTGTTATCACTAGTTTTAGAAAAATTGGCTCTTTTAATCCTTGTTGAATAAGCCATAATGCATTTGGATGCTTCTTTCTATTTCCAATTAAATAAGATCTTTGAACATTTTCGATAGCCTATATGGATACTTGTTCTGGTTTTGTGAACCAATTTACAACTACATCCCAACAATCCTAAGAATGAAGAAATATTTTCATCTTTATTGACCAAGCTTCATAGTTTTTACCTATCAAAGTTAGTCCTTAAGGTGAAACTACAAAATTTGAACCATGACTATTATTATTTAATATTCATATGTCCAAAGGATTTTAGAATACCAAGGAATTTGTAATTCTAAACGTCTTTGCTAGTAGAATATGTAAATTCCAATCTAGAGATATCATAAAATTATTATAATTTTATCCACCAAAAGCGATGGACAATCAATGTAAGGAATTATATCACAAACCCCTAAAGATAGATCCTAATTGAAACAAATTTATGGTGAATCAAATCATCTCCTTTGTAATTGAACTGGAATATTGTATGATGGAGCAAAGCATAGAATTGATTCACTCATCCTTCTCCTTATTATTTTTTACAATAAAAGGCTTGTAATTGGGTATGTTTCCAGCTCTCTTTATATTCAAACAAGTGTTTAACAAAACAACATAAGGAGGATTTATATCCCTCTTTGGTTGAGACAATGTTGTTCTACAAATTGAGTGTTTTCAAATTGGGGTTCCTTGTCTAAATTATTCCATGCTTTGTCTTTTCACTAATAGGCTTACCTATGTGGGTACCTTGCTATAGAATCCTCTCAACACCATTTCATTTAAAAATCCTTCACTTGAATAGCGAAGAATGGCTCCAACCTTGATATGATACTAATCTAATGAAATGAGGAAGGGAAAATACTCACATAAAACAATTACTACAATATATAAGAAGAACCACATTAATGCTTTGACTATTTTTATAGCCACATAATTTTGAATTATTGATCCCTTGATCTCTTCTATCCCTTTCATAACTTCAGGTAATGATATTAAGTACATTGAAGAATTTCCATCTAGAAATCACTAGATGTTAACAATTACATAGATGTAACTAGCATGAACTATATGGATGCAATGTATAGGTCTTACTACTATTTGACCATGTCAACCTCGAGATACTAAAACAACAAATAAATCACTAAATAAACTAATTAGGATAGGGGGAGTAATCACGTTATTCTAACAACTTCCATATGCTCACAAAATTTTCCGGGATTTAGATTTGGAGACTCTCTCAAGTGTACACTCTATCTAAATCATATTTGGATCCAAATGAAGTGAAAATTTAGCTAACAAGTCAACTATAGGGTTCAAGTTTGGTCCTCTCCTTTACCATGGTCATGCTCGCTTGATTCATTATGCTTCCTTTTAGCCATCCAATTATGATTTTAAATCATTGTACATATCCACAAAATTTATACCATATTCCTAGGTTATATCCAGAATAGTGTTGTCTACTAGGAGTTATACCTTGTGGTTTGTGACTTATCCTATTCCTATTAAAAATACACACACACACACACACACACACACACACACACATATGATTGTTATTCGGTAGGAGAATCCAATTCTACAGTGTTCTTGAATTGTCTTGTGAGGTTTTATTGATGAATTCCCTTGCTTGAGAAGGGTCATGGTCTAGGTATAGGTGGAATCTTGGGGCTTTGGAAGCTTTCAAACTAGAAGGATGTGATTTGATTGCTTTTAATTTGTAAAAAAATATTTAAGTGTCATTGCTTTATTATGGAAGATATATTTATCTCTAGCAAGCCATATTGAACATATTACCTTTTTGTCAAATCCCTTTTTTGAATTCACTGACTTATTTTTCCAATGGATTAGCATAATGTTTGATGTTGTAAAGTATCCATCTTTGAGTTCAAGAATTGGGATCGTAGGACATTGCCCAAATTTACTTGGTGAAATTGTAGTGGATTAGTAGGTGTCAAATTGTTTCTTCATGCTCTTCACATAAGGTACATATGTGATTTTATTTTCAACATGCTCAAAGTAGAGGCAACATATTTAATTTCAATAATTTCAAATGAAATAGTTTTGAGCATAAATTTTACTTTCCACAAATTTATTTAATAATAAGTGAAAAACTAAAATTTATATTTATGTTTAAAATCACATAATTAAATGCTTGTTTGTAAACATTTACATTTTGGGTCAATTAAAAAGTAAAAGATTAAAACGTTAAAAGTAATTTAGAGCCTAGTTATATCGGGGAGATGTTGTAGTGTTTTTGAATGCTTGTGAATATTTAAATGTTGGCTCAATCAATAATAAAAAGTTAAAGAAATACAAATAATAAAATTCAATTTGTTGTTGATCTAGGAGGATCCTAAAAGGCCAAAAATTCGAAGTTCTCAAATCTCAACGAAACTAGTATCAAATCGTAGTGCTTGACAAGATCTTTCCAAAGGCATGAATGACACTTCAAACCGGACTCTGTATGTGAAAGTTATGCCCATCTAAAGTTTTTGTCAAACAAAAAAAATAATTGCAAGTGGATCCTAGGGGGCCACATGGCACTTCCACAGGTTGCCACGTGGTAGCTCTATCAACAACCTAGGTGGAAGTACAACTGGTGATTGGGCATGACATGGTGGACTAGGGAGACAACATGTGGCAGTGACTGGGCATCACTGGGCATGGTATGTGGTCCAATGTTATGGGGCAATGTGGCCCAATCAAATGGTGCTACATGGCACCTAATGGGTGACCAAATTTGGCCCCAATTGGCCAACTTGGCGACATACTTATTCTTGGCAGACATTTGGAGGTAACAACCAAACTTAGTAATGATTTGGCAGTCAAAGTATAAATTTGATAGGTAGTTTGGCCAATGGATTGGTGGATGAGTGTTTATAACAATGGTCGGGTTAGCGGGCCACCAACTTGGTGGACCTACCAAACCCCACGACTATTTTATAATATAAAACAATTCATAAGTGGAGGGGTTGCAGGGTTTGAACCCTAGGTTGACCCAACCAAATAAATCACATATAACCGTTGGGCCAACAACCCATTCCTTGTTTGATCCGCCCAACGAAATATATAAAAGCCAACATTAGAGGAAATTTCAGCCTAAAATTTCCCATGAATTTTTTATGTAATTTCCATGTCATAATATGTAAACCAATCAAAATATTTTAAATTTAGAAAGTAGTAGAGGTAAATATTTTGGAGGGAAAAGAAGCAAAATTACCTTTTTTAATTGTATTTGTGACTTATCTCCTTATAGCTTTACTCAAATTTCAAGTGTAGACACTAGTTGGATGCAAAATTAAATTCCACATCCAACGAATACCCATTATTCATAATTTTAAGAAGACCCACATTGATAAAAATTGAATATAAATTTAGAAAGCAAGTTGAACATGTTTTTTTAATGTATCTTACATTTTTATCAATGTGGGTCTTCTTAAAAGTATGCGTAATGGTACTCGTTGGATGTGGAATTTAAGTATGCATCCAATGAGCGTATCAATTGAAATTTGAGTAAACATATAAGGAGATAAACCAAAAATACAATTAAAAAAAGTAGTTTTTTTATTTTCCCTTCAAAATTCATAACTCTTATTTTATTATTTTAACTTTTATTTTATTATATTTCCTTAGGAGACCACTTTTAGGATGAAATGTCCTCTAATGTGACATTCGTGCGAATAAATAGAGGACCGATAGGAAGGGAAACAAAACCGAGATCTAGAATCATGCACAGAGGTGGAACCATGCAGCGGAATCGTGCAATGCGATTTTTGAGACAAGATATAATCTAGGGGAGTATTCCTTGAAATATTCCAAGAATATTTCTATAGGGACTCCATTTTGGAATCTAAAATATTCTATGAGGGGTTAGAGTTGATAGTGATAGAATATAGTCAATTTTATACTCAAATTACTCATAATTTCAAAAGGATTTCACTAGTACAGTCTATTTCTAGATCCGAGCAACCCATTTTTAGGTCACTCCCAGGATTGAAGGTATAATGATTTATTTTTCCATGTATTCATTTTCATTTTTGCTGATATGAATGAAGAGGCCACCCCATTATTGAAGCAGGGTATAGAAATGTAGTCCACACAACGAACTCTGTTATCAAACGCTATTGTGTGCATTTGTAACACCCTCCTCCCACATCTACCCAAGTAACTGACCAATCAGGGTAAACATGTGACGAGAGCCTACTATGATTGGATTCAACCTCCTATGTGACCTTAAGGAAGTGGAATCAATGGAAACACAACATACAAACCTTCCACATCAGCTACATGACTCCTAAGAACCATCCCAACCACTCAGGTAGCTAGCCCCTAACTCCCACTGAGGTTTTTGACCACTTGACCTATGGACGCTCCCATGTTATAGGTCTGACAACATCTAGGAGGCTTTGGATGTTCTCATGAAAAGGCCTACCAATGTCATGGGACTAGTTTTCTTAGTGCCATGTTAGTTTCCCCAGGATTTGAGTTTCTTTTCAAGCCCAGAGCCCAGGTCACCTAGAATTGAATGACAAATTCAGAACAAAAAGATAGCAAGGAAACAATGATGCAAATGTAAATACTTGAGAAAGCCCTTAACTGGACCCCTACTAGCCATGATATGCATTTCGTCAAACATATCACAAATATGTAATCTATAGGTGTAAACAACATATTTAAGCATAAGGGTCTCATACTTATCTGAGAATCACTATGAAGCATTGTTCCCTTATACCATTTGTTGCATTATCATATATTAGGTCATAGATACATTGTTCATTCATTTACAAGTAAAGCCATGATGAGAGCCATACATAGCCAGTGTCATAAAACATATACATAGCCAACATAATAGTAACAAAGATACCAAGGAAATCACAACCACATGATCCGCATATAAACTAGTATAATACTTATTGAATTACAAGTAAAAAAACCTCATACTGGTGATGCAAATCCAAACTCGGGATGGGACTACCACATTCCACTCAACCATAGAATGGTTGAGCCAAATATCTCTTCAGTCATTCACCCCTGTGCTATATTCCAAGCATGAATGTGGGACTCAAACCAAAAGAACGAACCAGGGCATCTCGAGGCTAAACCACCTCACCCTCATTAATAAAAACCAGGCTTTATGGTAATCCACCCTGGATCACTAGGCTAACACAATAAACATGTAATAATAGGCTTTACCATGATCTCCAACCAATCACTAGGCTAAACAAGCATGGATGCCATCGGATCTCTCCACCTACACCGTGAGGAATTTTCCTGTTTCCTAGTCTCTCAGGATTTACCACAATCCACATCAGATCACTAGGCCCTAAACCAAGACCCACTCTCCAGAATTTATCGCATATCCCAACCCAGGATTACTAGGCCCAATGGATAGCAATCCACCTCTTGGATTTACTGCATATACTACCATTCACTGGGAAGGATTCCTAGGCCTGCCGAGGCAACACAATCTTGGATTTACCATAACCCACAGTCTAACTCAGGGGTTACTAGGCTAGTGGCTTTACCATGATCCACAATCCAGTTTAGGGACCACCAGACCATGTTCTCTATCATTCAGAGATCCACCTCACGCAACTTCGAATACATCCAACAATCCAGCTCAACCAAAACATGAGAACCCCATCACACCATGACTATCCGGAAATGGGAAGGCTAGGCTAAAAGCACTATTATACCTCGAAAAACCCATGCCACAACAACAAAAGAATCACATGCAATACCATGCATGCCAAATCTCGCAAGGAAAATACACATGCAAATCGATACCTGCAAAGAATCCTGGTGTAGTTGCTTGATCCCTTTTTTTTTTGCTTTCTCCTTCCTTATTCTTGCCTTCTTTTCCTTTTCTTGATCTAATGCCAAAATTCTCCAAGAAAACTCTAAGTGTCCAAGAGTGAGAGAGAGAGAGAGAGAATAATGAGAGAGCTCCAAAACTGAACTGACAAAAGGTTACAAACTGATCCTCAGAAGCCTTTTATCAATTAGGCCTCTATTTTCTTCATTTTCCTCCTCACATGCAACATGTGACCTTTCACCTTCCTTTTCTCCTAATTTCCATTATTTTCATTAATAAATGTGCCAAAAATTCCATTTTTCTATTCCAAAGCCTTTTCCTTTGCCTTTGCTAATTTCCTTAGCCATAATAAACCAAATTAACACCCAATAGAATGTTTTGCCCAACATTCAGCTTAGAATAAGTGTCCCATCAACCGTGGTTATTATTTTTTTTCATTTATTAACTTTTATTACATGTAATTTTCACCTGGGTTGTTACAGAACCCTCCCCCTTAGGGGACACCGTCCTCGGTGTTCAACCACACCTATACCTCAGCAAAAATGTTGAAAAGAAAACATATTTCCCATGGATCTTTATAACATAGCTTGATGCAGTATTTACAATGATCGCCCTGCTGAGAAGCAAACCAACATTACAAGGTTACAAGCATAACATCGTACTGGCACCCACACCACTTATTGAGCTTTATAGCACATCTCATGGAAATATTTACATCCATCTACATATGTACATATATCAAAACATCACACAAAAACATATGCCAAAACATATACCAAGCACCATACCAAACTACTTTGCCTCAATCGACAGACAATGAAGGATACATAGCACGCATCTGATCTTCCATCTCCCATCTAGCTTCATTAGGACCAAAGTGCTTCCACTGCACTTTAACCTACTCAATTGCTCGGTTCCGGAGCTTGAGCATCTTTTTCTGCACTATACACTAAGGCTCCGACTGTAATTCTCCATCTGGTTCCACCTGCAATACAAACCAGTCAATCACATGATTGACATCTTTAACATACTTCTTAAGCAATGACACATGGAAAACATCATGGAATTTCACTCTCGGAGGAAATGCAAGTTGATAGGCTACTAGCCCAATCCTCTTAATAATACTGAAGGGTCCACAAAATAGTGGTGCCAACTTGGCACATGATCCAATCTGTAAGGAGCTCTTCTTTGGTTTGATGCGCAAGTACACTTGTTCCCCAACCTAGAACTCCTTGAACAACATGTTCTGATCTGCATAGCTCTTCTGTTGATCCTATTCTACCTTTAGATTCTTCTTTATAACCTGCATTTCATGTTCCATGTCTGGTCGAATCAACACCCTGTTAATTGGATCACTCCAACTGATGAGAGTATTACAAATCTACCCATACAATGCCTCAAACAGACTCATCTTCAAATATTCCTGATACCCATTATTGTAAATGAACTCTACCAGTGGAAGATACTTTCACACTTTCACTACTAATGCATTACGTACATCCTCAACATGTCTTGCAATATCTTGTTGACCCCCCTCTTAGTGTGTCCATCTGTTTGTGGATGATAAGCTTTATTGAAGGCCAACTCTATGCCCAAAAATGCAAACAACACCTAAAACTTGGAATTAAACTTTGCATCCCTACCTGACACAATATTATTTGGAAATCCATGCAATCTGACCACATCTATAATGAATACCTGTGCTACATCACTAGATGAGAATGTAGACTTCACTAGAATGAAGTCTGCAACTTTTGTCAACCTATCCACCACTACCATGATGGAATCATGCTGTCTCACTGTCCTTGGAAAACCTATGATAAAATCCATGGAAATGACCTCTCGTTTCCATTCTAGAATCGCAATCGGCTATAACAGTCCACCTAGATACTTAAACTCTACCTTCGCATGCTAACAATTGAAACACCTAGCCACACACTCTACTACATCCCTCTTTATATTTGGCCAATAATAAAATTTCTTCATTGCGGTCAATGTCTTCTGGTAGCTTGGGTGACTTGAATATGGTTTCGCGTGAAAATCCCTTAAGATCACCTTCTTAAGCTCAATACTGTATGACAAATATATCCCGTCCCTAAATCTAACCAATCCATCTCCTGCAAGACAATATTCCACATCCTATGCACCTACACCTATACCTGTACCACTACCTATACCTGTACCTGTACTACTACATGTACCTATACCTATACCTGTACTACTACATGTACCTATACTATACCTGCTGCAACTTGTGCACAATCTCTATATCCCTGACATCCCACAGACTTTCTTGTAAGATCCTATCCTGTAAGTCTATCCCATAGGAGCTCATAGCTGCTCAATTATTTACCTG
Source organism: Pinus taeda (assembly GCA_000404065.3). NCBI lineage: Eukaryota > Viridiplantae > Streptophyta > Pinopsida > Pinales > Pinaceae > Pinus > Pinus taeda. The sequence goes on from APFE030560150.1 coordinate 133,139, forward strand.
TACCTTCCTGTTAAGAGCATCTGCCACCCTGTTCTCCTTTCCTTTGATGTACCTGATCTTGAAGTCAAATTCACTGATCATGACCAACCATCTAGCTTGTCGGGTGTTCAAATTCGGTTGGTAAAATAAATAACTCAACCCAAAGTGGTCACTCATTAGCACAAATATCTTACCAAGAAGATAGTGCCTCCACATCTTCAATGCATGTATGATCACTGCTAACTAAAGATCATGTGTCAAGTAGTTCTTCTCATGCCATTTAGTTTTCATGACTCATAACATACAAACTGTCCATCCTGCATAAGGGCTCCACCAAGTCCTCTCTTGCAAGCATATGTGCATACTAAAAACTCTTTTTTTGGACTTGCAATCTATAACACTGGTGCATGTGTCAACAACTACTTAAGATGCTCAAAACTGGACTCGCACTTCTCTGTCCATTCAAACTTCTTACCTTTCCTTTGCAATGATGTAATAGAATAAGAAATCTTTGAGAAGTTCCTGATGAACCTCCTGTAATAGCCTACCAACCCCATGAAATATCTCACCTCATCCACATTTCTAGGAGCTACCCACTCCATGATGACCCTTATCTTTTATGAATCTACTACAATTCCCTCCTTGGAGACAACATGTCTCAAGTAATGTACCTTAGTCTGAAAGAAATTTCACTTGCTGAGATTATCATATAACTGATGCTCTTGCAACAAACTCAACACTGATGCTAAATCCTCGACATGATCTTCCTCATTTTTATAATATACCAATATGTCATCAACGAACAAAATAAAAAACTTATCGAATACAGATGTAACACACTATTCATCAAGCACATAAATGTAGTTGGAGTATTAGTCAAACCAAATGGAACTACAACAAACTCATAATGCACATACCTGGTCCGGAAAGCTGTCTTGTAAATGTCTTCCTCTTTTATGCGTACTTGGTGATATAGAGATGGATGATGGGGATAGAGATAGAGATGGAGGATGGGGATAGAGATAGAGATGGAGATGGAGGATGGAGGTTTTCACCACTCAAATATACGATGGAGTTGAGTAGAGAAAATGTAGTGAACCTCCAAAATCAATTGTAGGGATATCTCCTTTGATATCGCTCCAACCATATGTAATCCTTCCTGATTGTAGGGATAGAGAGTGAAGAGAAATCAGTCTAGTTTTTTCAGAGTTGAGTAGAGAAAATGTAGTGAATCTCTGAAATTGGCATGGGGAAGGAGGTGGATCCAAGGTAAAGTCTAGTCCTCTGAGTTCTTTATCCTGAGCACTAGCATATTCTCCGATGGGTCTGAGTTCTTTGTAGGTCAAGGTATTGCATAACCATAGTTAGGCTATCTGTAATGGTATTGCATAACCAACCATAGTTAGGTTATCTGTAATGATGGTATTCGTAATGCTGGGCCAATATATATTCCGCTGTGAATATCATACCAATCTTCGAGAAAACTATTGCTCCCTCAAAATTATCAAACAAGTCATCAATCCTCAGCAATGAATACCTGTTCTTGATAGTCACTTTTTTAAACTTCTTATAGTCAATGCATAATCTGAGAGTACCATCTTTCTTCTTCAAAAAAAATGCAGATGCGCCCCATGGTGATACACTTGGACTAATGTATCCCTTGTCCAACATTTACTTCAACTGAAACTTCAACTCTATCAACTCAGGTGTGCTCATCTTGTAAAGTGCTTTTGATGTTTGAGTTTCCCTTGACACTAACTCAATAGATTAGTCTACCTCCATGTGAGGTGGAAACTCTGAAATGTCCTCAGGAAATACATCCTTAAATTGTTGTAGAACTAGATACCTACTCAAAACATCTACATCCTCGACTTCATTACCTTTGTCACTAGAAATGTGCACTACGAATAACACACACCCTTTCCTCTGATTGCGCTTTCCCTGCATAGCTATTACCATCCTAATTAATGTGGCTTTATTCTTTCCCTATATGAGTCTTGGTTCCCCATTGTCATCCACACACTCAATGGATTTTTCATAAAAATCCTCCTTGTTCCTATGAAGGTACAACCAATCCATGCCCAACAACATAATGTATGATCCCAATGGTAATACATTCAAATGTGATGTAGTAGGCATACCATTCAAATCAAATGCACAAGCTCTTACCCAATGATGAACTCGCTTCTTTGTACCTGTAACCAACTACACTAACCAAGATTCTACATGCAATTCCTTACTCAAACCACACTTATCCACCAAGTCAGGAGTAACATAACTATAATCAGATCTAGGGTCAATCAAAATAGAAATAACTTGATCACAAAGCTTATGGTCCATTTCAGTGATAGATTCCTGATGGTCTTCTTATTTGTTATCCAATACTTCATAAATATGAGGAACACTTTGACCAACATCCCCAACACTCTTTGCCTCCTATGTACTATATATCTAAGGCCTACCACCCTGATTCTGTGGAGAATCTCTCTCAAGGTGCTCCTTATTGCATTTCCAACATTCCAACTGATCAATACCCTCACCTCTATGTTGTTGTTGTGAACCATGTACCTCTTTTGTGGTGCCACATTTTCTTTCTCATCTGCATTCAAAGGATTTTATCTTTTTGGTTTCCATTTATCTTTACCTTTATCTTTCCCTTTCCATCTTTGTTAAGATTCATTCTTACACTTTGACTGTTCATAACAATGCTTCAATTTCCCAATGACTTCCTCAAGTGACCGAGGCTCATCATACTCAATATGATCTCTAAATTCTAATGGAAATCCACTGAAAAATTGTTGAACTTTATCTTTCTCATATTTAAGATATGGTACATACCTCAATAGCTCCAAGAACTTGGTCATGTACTCTTCATCTATCATTGATCCCATCTTTAGCTCATAGAATTATTTGGCCTTACTATCGTAGTACCTTTATGACAAGTACTTCTTCCTGAAAATCCTCTGGAACTCATGACAAGTCAAGTCATCTATCCTGATGTCTCTAACCCGCTTCACATCTTCCCACCATATTTTTGCTTTATCTCTCAGGTTGAAGATAACTATTCTAGCCTTCATATTATATGTGTACCCATGCAACTCAAAGAACTTCTTCATCCAAGTATCCAAGCCTCTGCATCTTCCCACTTCTTCACATCTCCATCAAAAGTGGGTGGCTTTTCTTTCTTAAATTCATCTAGAAAGTATCACCTATCACTCCTCATGTAAGGATGACAATGATGACGATCATGATGCCTATCAGAACCAGAAATAGAATAGTACCTGTATCCATCACCTCTCTTATCTGGAGTATCCAACAATCTACCATCTCTAACCATGTCATCTCTATCCAACCTGTAACCACCATGATACCTAATGCCATATGACCCATTAGTTTTGTCCTCCTGTCCATGGCTTATCCGAAGTGGCCCTTTCCATTGCAATTATGAAAAGCTTTGAAGGAGTATAAAAATAACATCTGCTTTTTTCTCTTGTGCATCTATGATTTTTGTCATTTTCCACTTTACAACTCCTTATTTCTTCCTTCAAGATTCTCAATGTGTCTGCTAAGTCAGAAGAGTGCCCAAAACCACATTGCTCATCTGATTCATAGGGAGAGTCTTTGTAGTCTACTGTCTTGCTATTCATTTGATCTCTTTCCTACAATGCATACTATGTCAACTAAACCAAACCACAAAAAACCAAGGTAAGTTACCATAATTTAGGGAGGATATATCATCTACAAGAACAACCAATCAATGTACTACATGTATAACATAATCATGAAATCATATATACATATAATACATAAGAACATAACCATGTAACCATTAGTGTAGCTAGAGTCTAGTCATCAATGCATGACCATGTCAACTACACATACCATGACCTCATGCATGAAAAAAACAACCATACCAACATACACTAATGATACACACACATAAAAAACATGTAACCAATCATACACTCATGACACATACTTCACAACAACAACACCATCTTTCGCATGATGACATCACTACAACCATGACTGACACCATGCATATGCAACAAGCACATAGATCCCAAGAATGATTAACAAATGTGCAAATGACATGAATGCATGACCAACACATCACCCATCCAGTCCGAGGGGTGAACCATGCTTTGATACTACTCTGTAACAACCTCCTCCCATATCTACCTAAGTAACCAACCAACTGGGGTAGACATGTGACTATAGGCTACTATGATTAGATACAACCTCCTATGTGACCTTAAGGAAGTGGAATCGACAAAAACACAACATACATACCTTCCACATCAGCTACATGACTCCCAAAAACCATCCCAATCATTCAAGTAGCTAGCCCCTAGCTCCCACTAAGGTTTTTCACCACTTTACCTTGGATGCTCCCATGCTATGGGTCTGACAACATCCAGGAGGCTTTGGATGCTCTAATGACAAGGCCTGCTAGCGTCCAGGGATTATTTTACTCATTGTTGTGCTAGCGTCCCTAAGATTTGAGCCACTTTTCTAGGCCCAAAGCCTAGGTAACTGCCCATAATTGAATGACACCTTTAGAACAAAAAGATAACAAGGAAACAATGATGCAAATGCAAATACTTGAGAAAGCCCTTAATCCAACCCCTACTAGCCATGATAGGCATTTCGTCAAACATATCACAAATATGTAATCTACATGTGTAAACAACAAATTTAAACATATGAGTCTCATACTTATCTGAGAATCGTTGTGAAACATTGTTCCCTTATATCATTTGTTGCATTATCATCTATTAGGTCATAGATACATTGTTCATTCATTTACAAGTAAAAACATGATGAGAGCCATACATAGCCATTGTCGTAAAACATATACGTAACTAGCATAATAGCAACAAAGATGCCAAGGAAATCACAACCATATGATCCACATATAAACTAGTAGAATACTCATAGAATTACAATTAGAAATAACCTCATATTTATGATGCAAAATCCAAACCCGGGATACGACTACCATGTTCCACCCGACCATAGAATGGATGAGCCAAATCTCTCTTTAGCCATTCACCCCCGTGCCATATTCTAAGCATGAATGTGGGACTCAAACCAAAAGAACCAACCAGGGCATCTTGAGGCTAAACCACCTCACTCTCATCAATAGAAGCCAAGCTTTACCATAATCCACACTAGATCACTAGGCCAACAAAATAAACATGTAATAACAGGCTTTACCATGTTCTCCACTCGATCACTAGGCCAAACAAGAATGAATTCCACTAGATCTCCCCACCTACACTGTGAGTAATTTTCTTGTCTCCTAGTCTCTCAAGCTTTACCGTAATCCACACTAGATCACTAGGCCCTAAACCAAGACGCACTCTCCAGGATTTACCGCATATCCTAACCTGGGATTACTAGGCCCAACGAAGAGCAATCCACTTCTTGGCTTTACCATATATCGTGCCATTCACCAGGAAGGATTCATAGGCCCACCGAGGGAGCACAATTCTGGCTTTACCACAACCCACAGTCTGGCTTAGGCGTTACTAGGCCAATGACTTTACCGTGATCCACAATATGGTTTAGGGACCACTATGCCACGTGTTCTATAATTTGGAGATCCACCTCACTCAGCTTCGAATCCATCCATCAATCCATCTCAACCAAAACATGAGAACCCCACCACACCATGGCTATCTGGAAATGGAATGGTTAGGCTGAAAACACTGTCATACCTAGAAAAACCCATGCCATAACAATGAAAGAACCACATGCAATACCATCCATGCCAAATTTAGCAAAGAAAAATACACATGCAAATCAATACCTGCAAATAATCCTGCTGTAGCTGCTTGATCCTGCTCTTCCTTACTTGCTTCTTCCTTCCTCTTGCCTTCTTTTCCTTTTCTTGATCCAATGCCAAAATGATCCAAGAAAACTCCAAGTGTCCAAGAGTCTGTGTGAGAGAGAGAGAATAATGAGAGAGCTCCAAAACTGAACTGAAAAAATGTTACAAACTAATCCTCAGAAGCCTTTTTATTAATTAGGCCTCTATTTTCTTCATTTTCCATTATTTTCCTTCATTTTTCTCATCACATGCAACCTATGACCTTTCACCTTCCTTTTCTCCTAATTTCCATTATTTTCATAAATAAATGTGCCAAAAATGTTATTTTGTCTTTCCAAAGCCTTTTCCTTTGCTAATTACCTTAGCCATAATAAACCAAATGAACACCCACTAGGATGTTTTGCCCAACATTCAGCTTAGAATAAGCGTCCCATCAACCGTGGTTATTTTTTTTACCTTTATAAACTTTTATTATAGGGAATTTTTGTTAGAAAATTATATATTATAGAGAAATGGAACACATAAAATATTATGGAGAAATATAAACAAAGAAAACACATAAAACAAGAGAGACGCATATATATGTGGTTCACCCAGTTTGGGCTACGTCCATGGAGAAAAAGCTAGTCCTTCCTTTTATATTATCCAACAAACTGAAGAGATACAGCCTACAATAGATCTGTTGTAATTCCCTTTTTCCTCTTAATCTCCTCTCTCTTCCTCACTCAGAATACAGATCTACATAGACACAATACAATTCCCTCATATATAGTGAGGGGTTGCCTTCTAGGGCAAAAAACCCTAAATTAAACATAACTTCTACGTCAGATCTTGCCTAATGAACGGCCCAGATTTGACTATGAAATTACAACATTTTACAAGGAAATTTTACATCTATTTTTAGCTTGGGGGCACTGCCCCAATCCCCCGCCAGGGGGGGGCTCCCAAAGCTCACAACCGCCTCCCCCCGGACCCCCCTGCAACGAATATTTTATGGGCGGCAACGATTATGAACTGGGATTCAATGTGGAGATACCTTTGAATATAGAAGATAATTAGGCTCCACACCCAGCAATTTTCACGAGGGCTGTTACAACATTGTTTTTATGATCTCCTTTATGTTGCTTCTTCTTTAAGTGTTTACAAATATGGTTTTCACATTCTCCTCCATGTAATTCTGAAAACATCATTGAAGTAAAGATCTCGGATCAATTGTATTTTATTATTATTATTATTATTAATAAAATTACTAATTAATAAGCACAAAAATATTTAATACTCACAATAAGCTTACAATATAACAAGATTAACTCTACTATGTATATTATTAACTTGTAAGTAGGATTTGTTACAATACCATGACTTATCAATACCACTTTCCCAAAAACCATAACTCATTTCACAATGAAAATATATTATAAATATTTTTATTTTATTTTATTTTTATAACATTTTAAAAATTAAATCTAAAAAATGTTATAATTACTTTTGAAATATATCTAAACCTTCTATTCTTGTTATTATTAAAAATATTACATAGAGAGGAAATCAATGTTCTATTAAAATTAAAAATGAAAATACTTTTATATAGATATGTGAGATTTACATAATATAAATAATATTATTAAGAACCAACATAGATCCATCCTTACTAAGGATCTACCAAGCAATGAGAGGAATCAAATCTCTCTAGGTGCAAACCTTTCATCAAATCTTGCACTAAAAAAGAAGCTTACATCATCTAGAAACAACAGACGAAGTTGGCAAGTGGGATGTTGAGTTCCTCAATGTTGATCATTTAACTCTATCTTCCATTGCATTTTCTACCCACTATTTGGATGTCAGGAGCCTTGTTGATTTTTCTTGTAAAAGTATTGCGACATATTAAATCATTTGGAAACTCTTGAGAATGTCCATCGAATGCTCAACATTGCAAATGATCTTACTACGTAAGAGGAGGAGATTAGGCATAAATATCAATGGGATTTTCAATGAAAATTTGCAATATAACATATATAAATACATTTTGTGGGACAATTACGTTAACTTTGATTGAAATTAGAACATTTTTATTGTTCAGAAAAAAATAATTAATTGATATGACTATGTTTGGTTTTATTGAAATTAGAACATTTTTATTGTTTGGAAAAAAAACATTTAATGAATTAATAAGTTAGTTTAAAATGTTAATAGATAATTTTGAATTTTAAAATTGATTATTAAAAGAAATGTGTTATGTTGTTATATATAAAATGTTATGTAAGGAGCTACCAGATTCACAATGAGAGAATGAAATAGAGGCAGAAATGAACACATTCATACTGCAAATCCTATTAGACTCACAAAGGAAAAGGAAACATGAGCTGGAATAAAAATACAAGTTTATGCTAATTTGGAAGCTCAATGACAAATTCCAATCATTGGACTAGATTCCTCTTTCCAAGAGGACCAAAATTGACCTTTGAAGCACTGGATTCGGATAAGGGAAAGTGTGTTTTTGAAGTGAAGCCCACATTGTCACATTTGATCAAGTTGGCCTAGAGGCTAATTAGCCCTCCTCCATCGCTTATAAATTAAGGTCACCTCAAGCTCATTTGGACATCATTCATCACATAGTTCTCTCTCTTCTTGGTTTTGATACATATAAAATATTGTAGGAGTGGGTTGAATTTTGGAGTTTGGGCATGTTTTGACTCATTTTGACTTCAATTTTTGGACTTCTTTTGAGGGCATAGTTTCTAGGCACATTGATTATGGTTGACTTTAGATCTGCAACTAGGGTTTCAACCGCCTTTGACTTTGATTTTGACCAAGTTTGAAGGATAATTTTTGGAATTTTTTTGAGGCACTTTGACCATATGATTAGGCCACAATTTTTTACTATTGAGTGAGTTCATTTGGAGGATTGTTGACTATTCGCTGTTGTTGACTTTGACTAACATTGACTTTGACGAAATTTGACTATCGGCTCATATTTTGTGTTAGAAAATCATAAAGGTTGAAATATTTTATTATATAGATAATATGTGTGATTCTTTTATCTTTCAGTTCATTAAGAAATTACTAAAACAATATCATAAAGACCACAAATGTAGGAGGACATCTAGGGCCCTATCTAGGGGAAAACCTAATCGAAAATTCTTCCTTCATTAGTTTCACAAGATAATCCAAGACTCTTGACCTATAAAAATACTTCTTCCACCCCAAGTCAGCCCTTTCTTGCTTATTTCAGATGATAACCCTTCAATAGCAACTTCGACCCAACAACTAGCAGTAGCAACAACGACAACTACGAATAGATAAGAAAAAATCGATCTTCCTAGATAATCCACTCCAGTGAGAGATAGATGGCCCAAAAATTTGATTTTTTTGTCTTCTTCCTTCCAAATTTCACACCCTTTTCCAGCTCTTTTCCAACTTCACACTTCCCAAATTCTTTCTTTTGGATATCAAACTTATGAGAGAGAGAGTCAATGATCAAAATGAATTCAAGCTTCCTTGTATATATAGCCTTTTAGTGAGGTCGAATTTCCCTTCTTGAAGTCGACTTGATCTCCTTAAAGCCGACTTGGTGTGGAGGGGACAAATAACATATTTGACTCAGTATTAATTCGTTTTACATGATTGAAAATCCCAAGAAGGGTCTCTTTTAATGGAAAATGGCTCTAATGACTCAGAATAAATCCTAGAAGTCCTCAATGGGGAATTTTACATAAAACATGATGACCCAAGCATGAAGCCGATGCTTTAATAAGTCATAATAATAATAATAATAATAATAATAATAATAATAATAATAATATCTTCTTTATTCTTTTGATAAATACTTTCCATTGTGACTCAAATAAATTTATGAATACTAAACCTATTAAATAGGGAGGTATTCATAATAACAAGTACAAGGAAGATCTCAAAACACATGAACCATGAAGAATTTAGGAACCACAATGCCATGGATTAGATTCCTGACTAGGGAAATCTATCCAAGTGGGACTAATATAGACTAAAGCTTTCAACCTCTCTAGGTACCATTAGGCTTAGTTGCTAACCATTAACCCATGGATCTAGGTACGTATCCGAGGTTAGAGCTCTATGACCAACGCCACCCTCCCTACTTCAGGATCTAGACATCAACACAAAGTGTCATCCAGATGTCCTCCCAGGAAATGTGTCTTACACACAAAGCCTCAACAATCTTGATTATTCCAATCGGTAACACATCCTCCCCGATCAAACATATCGGTAACAAATCTCTCTTGTGTAACCAACATGCTATCAAACCTCTGAGATATTTACCTATACAAACACAAGCCCAATCAGTAGCAAAATTTAAAATGTACATAAGTAAACACAAACGCATGGAGTCTTCCAAAAAAATTATGTTGCTTCTCAATTTATCATAGTAGGACTTCCAAATGAATCTTGACAGAAGATTCCTTAATCATACATCTTCCTTTCCTACTTCACATGCAACAACATATTCTAAAAACAGATCCTGCTTTTCTTATCTTAGGAGCTCCTCATAATGCATTCTCCAATTTCTTCTTTCAAGGTGTCCATCATGACTATGATATTCCCTCCCTCTCAACTAGGGCGATTGCTTTCATCGAAGGTCCCTCTTAAGTTAGGGAGATTCCTTTCATCCAAGCTCCCTCTTAACTTACGGAGCTCACTTCTTTTCTACGACACCAGAGAATAATTCATGGCTTACATCCTTCTTGTGACCATCATCATTCATATAGCTTGCTTCATCATGCTTATCTTATTAGCTTTAATTACGATCATCTTCACTATCTTGAAGATTATGTACTTGTACAAATTAGATAACAAGTACAACCAAGTCTATATAGAAGCATGAAGTTAAATATATCAGAATGTAATAATGGAAGCATTTGACATTAGACATCAAATAACTAAACTTAATTAGGTTCGCAACAAGAAACACATACTTTTATACTCAATTATATGCCAGGCTTTTGTCATAAACCCTAGATTTCATCACCAAGACTTTGAGTACCTTAATCAAAATTACAACCTTGATTATATTTAAGGTTTAAATGTTTCTTCTAGAGGTATGACATACCCTACTACAAAATATTTCAAACCCTAGAAGCAATTAAAATAAATACAGTTCTAAAATGCATCTAACAACTTTAAAACTCATATGTTAGACTTCCATTAGGATTTAGTGCAAGATCCTAGATTTCATACATGAGCCATTAAACTCCAAAAATCATAGCCAATCACATCTCAGATTCACATTTCAACAATTTTTCATAATTCTTAGATTATCACACTTTTCATCACATATTAGAGGATTGGATTTCTACTAAGTTTTAGTTACAAAACACTAGAATTCACAAATATTATCATCCTAGAGAATCAAACTTTGAATAGGTCTTAGTTCCAAATCCTAGGACTCATGACCATCAATAATTAGGTCAACTGACATATTTAGAATTCCATCATCATGCACAAGCATATCATAACATGTGTTAGTCAAACCCAAAGATACAAATAACAATATATTAAAGTTAGACATATAACGAACTATGGTTTCGATCGGAAAAACACACATATACCTAGGATATCATTCGTAGGACATTATCTAAAACAAGGGTTTTTCTTATACCCCTTACCAAACCCTAATGATCTAGGGTTTCAATATAAAACATAGAAAATCCTAATTTATCAATACTTCAAAGGTTTTGGATTTTAGACATCACCATTCAACCCTAACAAGTTAGCTTGTTTTCATAACCATATCAAAATCCCAAACATGATATTATCAAAGCATTAAACGTTTTCTTTAGACTTCATCAATAACCTGAAATAGGCTAGGGTTTCACACATTATTATCGACATATGCTTAAGTTAGGGTTTTTACAAAGAACCTTTTTAGGGTTCCACAAGAGTAATCAAAGATATGAGGAGGGTATATTTATCTAATGAAGAATCACCAAATCAAGAATATTTATGATTCAAGAGAGCTAGACACAATAATGTTAGTAATGTAGAATAGTTTATCAATAATGAATATCATAAAGAGAGAAAAAACTTATAGATTAAGGCATACTTTTGTTTCTTAACAAACCTTGTAATTTCAATACTGTCTTGTGAAGCCATTTTCCATGTTCCTTGAGTATTCAACAAGCTTTCCTAAACAAGGAAAATATGAATAGAAATGTGATTAGAATTTAATTCAAGCAAAAATAGATAAGGAAAACTAAAAATTAGAACGTAATAAGATACTTATCTTTGGAGGTTGGTGAGGGATCTCTCCAAGCTTGAGGGATTCCAATAACCTTATTAAAACAAATCAATAATTTTTTTCAAAAATATTTTAAACCTACAAATACTATAAATAAAAAATGAAACAACTAAAGCTTAGAGCAAAGGACTTAGTAGTGTAATTCCCTTATATCCAGTTCTTCAACTTTATTTTTCTTTGGAGATCCTTATTCAACAACATTAGCGTGTTCCCTTTCCCTTTTCTTATTCATAGGATTGTTAGGACAATCACTTTTATAGTGACCCCTTTTATGACATTGGTAACATTCTATTTTGGATGTGTCTACCTTCCTTCTTGGCCCTTTTGAATTCTTGAAGTTTCCTTTCTTGTGATAAGCAGAGTATGCATTTGAAACATTTTCTTCTTCATTGCTGGATACTAATGAGATTCTCATCTCTTCTTGGCTACAAGAATTCCATAATTGTTCAAATGTAGAAGTTTCTTTCTAGCTATTGAATCCTGAAGCAAAATCACTCCAAGTAGGTGGCAATCCCAATAATGCAGTAATCACTAGCTCTTTTTCCGGTACAATTTCATCTATGGATTGCAGGTCATCTCTAATTATATATATCCTTACAAAGAAGGAAGCCACAATGACATCCTTTGTCATTTTTGTGGTCCTCTATTCACTCTTCAGACTCGTTACTTGACCGATGTTCTTGATAATGAACAATTTTGATAAGGCTTCACACAGTTCTTAAGCATGGTCTATATTGGAAATGTATGGGACAAGATTGTAATTTATACTTTCTACCATTAGTGTCATAGCCAATATTGATGACTCTCTAAACTTCACTTTATCTGCATCACTAGATCCTTTGGTAGGTTTCTTCACTTTTTGCTTGACTAAATCCAAGACTTCATTCTTTTCAATAATGAGGTCAATTCTCTTCTTCCATGCCTTGTAATTTGGTGCTCCTTCCAAATTGTTCTCACCCTTTATTTTGGTAGACATTGTCCTTAAAGTTAGTAAGATTCTTCCCTTATAAGATCTCCTTATATGATCCCTTGTTCAATCCTTTTGAGTTTCTTAGACTTCTTTCAGTAGATCCTCAACCTGCCTTTTTCATTCTTCACCTTAACTATGATACCATGTTTGAAAATCAGAAAATCAGAAATATTTTCTTATATATATAATTACTTGTGATTCTTTTATCTTTATGTTCTTCTTTTATCTTTTAGTTCATCAAGAAATTACCAAAAGAATAGCACAAATACACCAGATGTAGGTAGACAGTCAGGGAAAAAACCCTATCCAGGGGAAAACACAATCAATAATTATTCCTTCAATAGTTTCACGAGATAATCCAAGACTCTTGACCTAGACAAATATTTCCTCCACACCAAGTCAACACTTTCTTCCTTCTTGTAGATGATAACCCTTCAATAGAAACTTTGATGTAAAAGCAACAACTTGCACGAGCAGCTTCAACCCAACAACTAATAGCAATAGCAACAACAACTTCGACCAGACAAGAAAAATTGGATCTTCCTGGATACTCCACTTGAGCATTAGAGGAAATTTCAGCCTAAAAGTGCCCATGAAATTTTCACGTACATAATATGTAAACCAATTAAAATAATTTAAATTTAAAAAGAGGTACATGTAAATATTTTGGAGGGAAAATAAAAAACCTATTTTTTATTAATTGTATTTTTGGCTTATCTCCTTATAGGCTTACTCAAATTTCAAGTGTAAACACTCATTGGATGAAAAATTAAATTTTGCATCCAACGAGTCCCATTATGCACACTTCTGAGAAGACCCACATTGATAAAAAATGAAGATACATTAAAAACATGTGTTCAACATGTCTTTTTAATGTATATTCAATTTTTATCAGTGTGGGTCTTCTTAGAAGTATGCATAATGGGTACTCATTGGATGTGGAATTTAATTATGCATACAATGAGTGTATACATTTGAAATTTGAGTAAACCTATAAGGAGATAAGCCACAAATACAGTTTAAAAAAGTAGTTTTCTTATTTTCCCTCTGAAATTAATAACTCTTTTTTTATTATTTTATTATTTTTCCTTACGAGGCCAATTTTAGGCTAAAATTTCCTCTAATGTGAGAGATAGCGAGCCCAAAACTTTGATTTTGATGTATTCTTCCTTCCTTCCAAATTTCACACCCTTTTCCAGCGCTTTTCCAACTTTGAACTTCCCAACTTCTTTCTTCTGGATATCGAACTTATGAGAAAAAGAGTGAATTCTCCAAATGAATTCGAACTATCCTGCATTTGTAACCTTCTAGTAAGGTCAAATCGCCCTTCTTGAAGTTAACTTGATCTCCTTAAGGCCGATTTGGTGTGGAGGGGAAAAATAAAATATTTGACTCAATATGAATTCTTTTTACATGATTCAAAAGCCCAAGAAGGGTCTCTTTTAATGGAAAATGACTCTAATGACTTTGATCCAGGTGGATATTGGTGTCCACCCACCTATTCCACTTGGACCCTCACCATTGTTTCTTTTAGTTTTTTAGTTTCCTTAATTGTAGCATAGTTTACTATTTTGACAGTTTTTCGGGTTCTAAACTTCTGGAGTTGCTTTGAGGCCATAAATGACGTTTTTTTGGAAAAATTTCCCAACAATTGCAAATAGAAATTGCGTCGGAAACTATAGTCCTCGGAGAGATATTTCCAACGAGGTATCAGCTAACCCCAACAGGGCCCATAAACTCTTGGTGTTACATCTCCTTAGGTTAGGGTTTTGGTTGTTTAGGGTTTTATCTTATTGTTTAATAATAAAAAGGCCCTTGAGCCTCATTGTAACTCGGTTGAGAGGCATGTGGCTGCCACATCTCTTCTCAGAGATAAAGTACCAATGTTCGAGCTATCTTATTTCCATTATGTTTGTAAGCATAGTTTAGTATTTTTCTATTAATGAAATGAAGTGTTTTTTTGCTACATCTCTGTGTTTATGATTATATATTAAGTTGTTGCGTTCTTGTTTAAGTTCACATTAGTGGTATCAGAGTGGTCTTATATTTCTCTGTTTTCTTTGCATGTCCCCAACGAGGTCAGGGTAAAAGGGGTTAGGGCTCAATTTGGTTGAACCATTGCAGGATCAGCCTTGCAAAACCCGATGACCTCCCATGGTGGAAGAAAAGAAAGACGAGGGGGGAGGAGATCCTTTCAAAATGTTGGTCGAGGAATCCCTTGAGCGATATAGGGAGGCGATGATGGATAAATTTCCCCAGATCCTTCGATGGCTACCCACAGGCGATGCATCTTCATCCAACAACCACTTTGGAGGCACCAATCCTTTTAAGGTACAAGTTAACTTCGATATTACCATATTTGAAGGCCCGATAGATGTAGACGCCATTAATAAATGGTTAAATCTATTGGAAGGATATTTTTTCAGCTCATGACTTTTCCAATCTGGAAATTATTACTTTTGCACTTCTCAAATCTACCCCACACGTTAAGGACTGGTGGGAAAGCTATTGTAAACAAAAGGATGAGAGTGAACCCTCACTGTTTTCAACCACACCCACCTGGAATTCTTTCCGAGATGCCATCAAGAAACAATATTATCCGGTCAGGAGCTATGAAAATAAATACATAAAGTGGACCACGTTATGGCAGGGAAGGGACCAAGATGTTTCAGAGTTCACAAATAATTTCCATACCCTTCACACAAACCTGGGTATTAAGGATACTGAGTGACATTTGGTGCTCAAGTACCGCAGTTGTCTACACAATTACATCTAAGATGAGATGGAGTTCCTGGACATCTCCTCGCTCGGCACGACGTATTAGTATGATGTAAAGATTGAGCCGAGTTTAAATAGAAGAAGCGAGACTTTGGATCTATGGATCCAAAGCAAGGGAAAGACGCCCCCAAACCACAAAACAAAATACCAAGCCAAGGCCAGGCTACCCAAGATAACCCACCGAAGCTGCAAGCAAAGAAAAACACCACGAAGACAAATAAGGACACAGGAAAATGGTGTGAGTTCCATAAGAGCTCCACTCACAATACAAGTGAATGTCAGACCAAGCAGTCATTGGTGGCTGAGCTGAAGGTTTCTGAATCAGATGCAATTTCCAACTCTGAATCAGAACCCAGTAAGGGAATTAACAAAGGGAAGCATATCAGTTATGCGGAGCCCAGTGGCACCATGGCCACCACAAAGATCTAGAAAATTGAGCCTGAAGATCCAGAGGAGTGGGAAATGATCTTCCACTCACAAATGTGGGTGAAGGGTTCTCCACTGCAGTTCATTATCGACAATGGGAGCCAAAATAACCTTATTTCGGCAGAGGTTGTGAAGCAGACGTGCCTAAAGACTACAACACATCCATAACCATACACCATTAGGTGGCTTCACCAAGGATGATATCTTTGTGTCAGCCAACAATTCCACCTTCCCTACAACATCCAGCCCTTCATGGATGAGGTACTGTGTGACATTTCTCCTCTTGAAGTTTTTGATGCATTTTCAGGACAACCATACTTATGGAAGAAACATGTTGTATATGAGTCTAGACCTCATTCTGTGATTATTACTTTGGCTAATAAGTGGTACACAATACCAGAGGTAGCCCTACCTACCCCCATCTCTTTGATCAGTGCAAAGCAATGCATTAAGATCATTTCCCAGATCAGGGAATTTGTTTTTATTATGACTCGCCCCCAAGGCAAGAAGAAGGTTGTGGCCATGGCTTCCAGGCAGGGCTCCTCTTCACAACAACAACAGATGGACAAGGTCTTGGGGGATATTTTTACCTCACCCACAAGGGTACCTCTACACTATCAGGTCAAGAATTCCATCGATCTAACCCCGGGCGTGCCACTGCCCAATGTACCGATATATCAATGCTCTATTATGGAGATCGATGAGATCAAGAGGCAGATTTAGGAACTACTAAAGAAAGGGCACGTCAGGCCAAGCTCATCACCCTATCCCGATTGTATTGGTACAAAAGAAGGATGGGACCTCAAGGCTCTGTATTGAATATAAAGTGCTGAACAAGATCACTTTCCAGAATATGTACCCAATCCCATGAATTGATGACCTTCTGGACCAACTCAAGGGGGAAAAATATTTCAGCAAGATTGACTTGAAGTCAGGTTATCACTAGGTGCCTATCAAACCCTTAGATATGTGGAAGAATGTCTTCAAATCCAAGGAGGGCCTTTTCGAATGGTTGGTCATGCCGTTCGTATTGACAAACACCCCTACAACCTTCATGAGACTGATGGAAAACATCATGCAACCCTTCACCAATGCATTCATGGTGGTGTATCTGGATCACATCTTGATCTTAAGTGAGAGTCAGTAAGAGAATATCCACCATATTCGACAGGTCCTTCAAACCCTTCGACAACACAAGTTGTGTGCTAACTTGGAGAAGTGCACCTTTAGCCTAACCTAGGTTCAATATCTAGGGTACATCATTGATGAGTAGGGTGTGCATGTGGACCCATCCAAGATACAAGTCATTCGAGATTGGCAAGCCCGAACCACTCTAATAAAGCTCCACAACGTTTTGGGTCTTGCCAATTTCTATCATAGCTTCCTGTTTGGGTTCTCTCATATCACTTGGCCTTTCAGTCAAGTCACCAAGGGTGGAGTGAAAGAAAAGATATTTTGGTTGGAAACCCAACAATGAGCATTCTCTGAGTTGAAGAATCACCTCTATTCTACACCAGTGCTCATGCTACTAGACCTACAACAACCATTTGAGATTGAGACAGATGCCTCCGACTATGCTATTGGTGTAGTTCTTACTCATCACGGACATATAATGGATTACCATAGTGAGACACTTTTAGACACAATTTGAAAGTACCCCACCTACAACAAAGAAATGTATTCCACTTTGCAGGTCTATCGTGAATGGAAGAATTAGATTCTGGGGAGGGAAATGGTCATCCACACAGACCACTGACCTCTACAGTTCATACAAACACAAGGGAAGTTGCAGAATGGTCGCCATCAGAAATGGTCCACCTATTTGCAACAATTCGATTTGAACATTAAGTATAAGAAAGTAAGCACCAATAATGTCACTGATTGCCTCAGCCAACCACCGGTCATGGAACTAATCACTGTGTTCGACTCCTGTCGGCGCAAGACATTGGGGTGGCACATCTTTACAAGAGCAATCTAGAATTCGATAGCATATACCAGACACTCCTGGAAGGGAATCAAGTTCCAAATTTTCACCTTCAGGATGCATTATTATGCCACTTGGGACACATCTGTGTTCCTTCAAGTGAGTGTGCCAAGATGATTTGGGAGGTGCACTACAGTCAGGTCACTAGACATTTCAGATTTGAGAAAACAATTGTGGTATTGTAGAAGTATTTTTATTGGTCGAAAATTCATCAGGATGTTGGGAAGTACATTAGATCCTGCACCGCCTGTGCCATTTCCAAAACAACCATCAAGAAGCAAGGCTTGTTATTATAGATCTGACCTGAAAATATATGAGAATACAAATATACCCAGAAATAATAAGATAGAAATAGATAGAAATGCTTCTTTATTGATCAAACCCTTAAGGTAGGGAAACACCATACATTCACTCCTTAAGGAAGGAGAACACTCCACAAGCCATATGCCTGTTCATACAATAATCCTTGACATCTCCCAATGGGGAGTCTCTAGCCTCTATATAGGCCTCATACATACAATACCATGGGTCATTACCATGGTTCCCTTAATACCATCTATCTAATACCATGGGCTTATTACATTATTGCTAACTACTTGTGGTCTCTTACATGATACGAGTTAACAACCTTACTTATTACTATGGCCCATCCCATTATTACATTATTCCCTTGGGTACCTCCCTTTGTACCCCATATTATCCTCCATAGGTATACTACATTCCACCCCCCTTAACATGTTTTGTCCCCGAAACATATGAAGAACACAAATAATAAGATCTACTCAAAAGAGTAGTCCACTGGTACCATGCACATGCATCTAGCCATCCCAGACAAAGGTGAACCCTTGATCCAGATGGTGCCTCTCTCGCTTGAGATGGAAGTTGACCCTAACGGCTCTTCTATGTTGATGTGTAGTAGGTGGATTGTCACTCCTCTCTATCTGTCATGTGGGGGTTCTTGTCCTTGTGGCTAATTCGTTGCCATCTTGTTGGTTGTTTTCTTGTGGGGTGATGTGGGTGGTGATATGCTGAAGTTTTAACCAAACATGTCTTTTTCTTTAATTCATCACCTAATGGAGTCTGATTGGTAGCTAGTACATGTTGTGGTGCCTACTGTTTTTTCTTATCTTTCAATATTACTTCAACCACTAATCCCTCATCTGATGTATCGTACCTGTAACATTTTCTGCTTCAGCCTCCTTGGAATCTACCTGTTTTTCTTGTACCTGGTTTAATGTTTGTGTTTGGTTGTCGACCATCAAGGGCTCATCATCTGATGTGTCAGTCCCTAGAACATCTTCTGCTTTAGCCTCCGTGGACTCTACCTGTTTATTGATGGAAATATCCGGTAACGTAATTTTCTTCTTTTTATACCAGAGTTTCAGGAATTTATTCTACACATTAATATTGATAGTACCCACCGATTCCATCCAAGGGTATCCTAAAACCACATCCACATTAGCCATATCTGAAACATGAAAATCACAATGCAACACATAGTTATCCATAGAAAGCTTCAAATCTTTATAAACTTGAACATCCTCATTATCAACATGTGTGTTTTCAATGTGTTTTGCTGGAACTTGCAATTTTTTGCCAAATTGACATTTATAAGATTTTGCTTGCAACTAGGATTTACAGACACAATGATTTTCTCCTTTTGAATACATCCATGAACCTGCAATAAGGAGATACCACTAGAAAATAACCCCTTACATGTATCACTCCCCTGTTTTCTAGCATGAGACCATTTGTCCAGAAGGAGTTTTTCAAATTCTTTATTCGAATGTTTGGACAACTCTCTGTTGTAAAGTGAGTTCCACCATCTGGCAACCTCACCTCTAAAATTAGTCACTACCCAAAATTTCCAATGTTTTCCCCATAATGACTTTTGTGCTTTTATGTGTTCTTCAATAGTAGGACCATCATCTTTTCCTGTAAAATGTGGAACCACCATGAAGAGTGTTTTGAAAAAAAAAAATTCACTTACTTGGCGAAAATTTGAAATGGCCAAAAATTAGTCAACATTGCTTAGAATCCCTATTATGACATGTTTTATAAAATGGAACAACCCTTTTGCTTCTTTCCATGTGATAAAAATCTCGATCTAGGCACTGGAATTTCAGATTCGCGCTGCACTTGTCCTGTCGTCACAAAAAAATTCTAAAAAAAGAGTTGCTTTTAAATCAGTGATATCTCCCTCATCCGGACTCCGATTCGACTAATTGTTTTTGGAAAGAACCTAGATCTGTAATTAGATTCTTAAAATTTTTCACCAGAACGTACAGACCTGATTTGCAAACTCGCCGCCCCGAAAAATTTCTGCAACACAGTTGATTTTTAAATTAGCTATACCTCCCTCATCCGTACTCCAATTTGGCCAATTGTTTGTTTCAAATTGGGTATTTTTTCACAAGGAACCTAGATATGCAATCATGTTTTGCAAATTTTGCACCAGAATGTACAGATATGATCTACAAACGCGCCACCCCGAGAAATGTCTGCAACATAGTTGATCTTTAAATCCATGATATCTCCCTTATCTAGACTTCGATTCGGCCATTTTTTTTCAAAGTGGGTATTTTTTTCGCAAAAAACCCAGGTATGAAATTAGATTCTACAAATTGTGCACTAGAATGTATAGATCGGATCTTAAAACTCGCCACCCAAAACATTCCTGCAAAAAATTAAACAAACATTCTCTACTTTTCCCAAAAAAGTGCTTCGATACCACTTGTTATAGATTTGACCTGAAAATATATGAGAATACAAATATACCCAGAAATAATAAGATAGAAATAGATAGAAATGCTTCTTTATTGATCAAACCCTTAAGGTAGGGCAACACCATACATTCACTCTGTAAAGAAGGAGAATACTTCATAGGCCATATTCTTGTTCATACAATAATCCTTGACATCTCTTAATGGGGAATCTTTAGCCTCTATATAGGCCTCATACATACAATACCATGGGTCATTACCATGGTTCCCTCAATACCATCTATCTAATACCATGGGCTTATTACATTATTGCTAACTATTTGTGGTCCCTTACATGATACAGTTTAACCACCTTATTTATTACTATGGCCCATCCCATTATTACATTATTCCCTTGGGTACCTCCCTCTGTACCCCATATTACCCCCCTAGGTATACTACACTTGTATACTCCTCTACCTACTCCTAGTCGGCCTTGGGAATCTATCTCCATGGATTATATGTCAGGTCTTCCTTCTACTAAGCACGGAAACGATTGTGTTTTAATGGTCGTTGACAAATTCTCTAGGATGGCCATCATGGTGGCCTATAAGGAGAATATCATAACGGAGGCCACTGCTAAGCTCTTCTTTGAGAAAGTTTGGCTACACTTTGGGATCCCAGAGTCCATTATCTCAGATCAGGACAGAATATTCCTGAGTGCATTTTGGTCAAGTCTCTGGTTGATGCTGGATATAAAACTTACTAAGTCCATGACTTTCCATCCCCAAACTGATGGCTAAACAAAGGTTGTCAACAGGATGATCATACACATTCTGCGCATGTACAACAAAAAGAATTCATGCTCATGGGATGAAAGTCTCCTCTATGTGCAACACAGTTACAATAAAGCTTTCCATAGCTCAACAGGCCACAACCCTTTTCAGTAGGGCTGGGATTTCAACGATTATGCCCCATTGATGTGGCCAGACCATTTGTGACCACTCAGGTAGATCTGGCTCATGTGAAATCCGAAGCTGAAATGGATAACAAATTCATTGAGTGCATTCAACACATCCTCCAACAGGGCCATGATGTATTGGACAAAGCTAATTCTAAGTACAAGCAATGCCATGATTAGCATCGAGTGCTGCACAAGTTCCAGGTGGGTGAAAAAGTTTGGCTACATTTGCAGAAGGAGCGCCTTGTTGGACCCCACTGCAAGCTTCACCCACTCCGATATGGGCCATACACCATCACTAAGGCTAGCAGTGACAATTCCTTTAAGCTCAGTATCCCACCGTTCCTTGGTCTGCACCCAGTGTTCAATGTAGATCGCCTTCAGCCATACAGTCCACCATTGTTGGACACATCTGACATTGCAGAACAACTAACACCAACAAAGCTCAACCCAGACTACATGGAACAGGCCACGACTGATAAAATCATGGACATATAGATCAAGAACACTCAACAACAGAGGATACAGCTATATCGAGTTGTCAAAGCAGGCCAACTCCTTCACCAAGGCAAATGGCTCACCAAGGACCAAGTTCAATAGAAGTTTCCTCATCTCTTGGAGGAACTCAATGCAATTGAGACCATTTCTTCCTAAGGGAGGAGGACTAATCTAGGTGGATATTGGTGGCCACTCACTTATTCCACTTGGAACCTCACCATTGTTTCTTTTAGTTTTTTAGTTTCCTTAATTGTAGCATATTTTACTATTTTTGGTAGTTTTTCGCGTACTAAACTTTCAGAACCATTTTGAGGCCCTAAACGATGTTTTTTTTTTTTTTTTTGGAAAAATTTCTCAACAATCACCAAAGAAATCATGTTGGTTGCTGTAGTCCTTGGAGAGATCTTTCCAACGAGGTATCATACGCGTCAAATAAAGATAACATGACCAAGTTATGACCCTGAGAAGTTGGCTGCCCAACTAACCCAAACAGGGCCCATAAACTCTTGGTGTTACATCTCCTCGGGCTAGGGTTTTGGTTGTTTATGATTTTCTCTTATTATTCAATAATAAAAAATCCCTTGAGCCTCATTGTGACTCAGTTCACAGGCATGTAGCAACCACATCTCTTCTCGGAGATAATCTACCATCGCCCAAGCTATCTCATTTCCATTCTGTTTGTAAGCATAGTTCAATATTTTTCTATTAATGAAATGAAGTGCTTTTCTACTGCATCTCTGTGTTTATGATTATATTTGTAAGTTGTTACGTTCCTGTTTAAGTTTAGATCAGACTCAGAATAAATCCTAGAAGTCCTTGGTGGGGACTTTTACTTAAAAAATGATGACCCAAGCATGAAACCCATGCCTTAATAAGTCACAATAATAATAATAATAATAATATCTTCTTTATTCTTTTGATATATACATTTCATTCTGACTCAAATACATTTATGAAGATTGAACCTAGTTACATATTTCAACATTTTGGAGTTTGGTTGTTTGTATTGTTGGATAAGCCAATCTTTGACTTTCATTCTTATTTATGGACTTGGGATAATTGTTCTCTCTGTTGAACATTTTATGAAAATATAATAGAAGAATAATTTCAAAGGGTTTTCCCCCTTTTGGGGTTTTTCCTTGGTCTTTGACCAAATCAGTGTCTCTTGTTCATGTGTTGATTGTATCCTATTGTCATTGCATTTACTGTTCTATCTTTAGTTACTGAATTGAATTAGAAGAATTAATTGTTACTAAAATTTCTTATTGAAGAATTGAATTTGGCTAAAGTAATTGAAATAACATAGAATAGTGGAAAAATTAACATGGAATTAGAGCTAAGGTGAAGGGCAAGCCCAAAAGGAGACAAGAGATGAAGCAATCATCTTTGGAAAAGTTGAAGGAGCATGTCTAATCAAGTTAAGATCTATGCCTTTCACTTCAAGGAAAATGAGAAGCTGGGTGATTCCTCTAACTTTATTGCTTGGAATATTAGGTTGGAATTCATATCAGATGGAAATGATGTCTTGGAGAATATTTGAGGAAAAGTTCCCGAGCCTTTGAAAAATGCTCCTAATAAAGGTGATTTAAAAGCAAAGAAAATTATAGCTGATGGTTTACAATATCATTTGCTTACCTATGTTGGAAATTTGAAGAAGTTTAAGGATATGTATAATAAGTTGGTCGACATGGAAGAAGTAAAAAATTTGAGTGAAATCATCTCCTTGAAAGATAAACTCAAAGATATGAAGATGAATAAAGGAAAATCTGTGCAATCCTATATCATGAGGATATATCATATTAAAGATCAATTGTGGAGAGTTGGGAAAACAATGTATGACAGGGAGTTGGTGTTGGTAACTCTTATAGGTCTCCCTCCTATTTGGGAAACCATCATTACTATTAGAAATTCAGAAATGCAGAAATATTTTCTTATGTTGATAATTACTTGTTCTATTCTTGTATTATTATTATCTTGTTTATGTTCTTCTTTTATCTTATTTTCATCAAGAAATCATCAAATCAAAGCATGAAGATCAACAACACCAGATGTAAACACTTAGCCAGGGCTAAAACCCCTCCCTAGGGTAAAACCTAGTCAAACTCTTCCACTATTTAATTAAGATAGACAAAGACCTTAAACTTGACCAAAATTCTTTCCTCCTCCACCAATTCAACCTTCCAATATGACTCAAAAAACTTGAGTAATATCTTCTTGTCCAACAATTACAACCCAACAACAAACTAGAATTTCAACCCCAAGCAACCAAAATTTTGGCCCTAATATAGATCCATAATTTCGACATCCCCAACAACTTCAGAATTTTGCATGTGTGAGAGTAGAGAGAGAAAATTTGACTTCCTTTTGCTTGACAAATAATTCCTTCTCCTTCGCTAGGGTCTCCTTCCACTTCCTTGAATTTCAAACTCTTTTTTTGGCTCTAGCACCTACATATTGAACTTGTTGTGCATATGCTCCAAATGAGTTGATTTGCTACCCTTTTATAGTGGTATATGTCTCTCTAATTAGGTTGACTTGTCCAGGTTGAGGCTGACTTGGTGGAGGAGGCCTAAATGGCCTATTTTACATAAAAATAATTATTTTCTTGATTGACAAAGCCCAAGAACAATGTTTTACACTATCATATGGACAAGGATACTTGACATAAACCCTAGAAGCCTATCATGGAGGATTTAACCTAAAAACCATTGATCCAAGCATGAAACTTGTGCTTTAATAGGTCAATAATTTTTTTCTTTCTTTCTTTTGACAAACACATTACATCATGACTCAAATACAATTATGAATACTGACACTAGTTACATTTTTCAACACTTCCTCTTAACTAGGGAGGTATTCATATTTACATATATACAAAGGTACATGGAAGATCTAAAAGTGATACACTCTATAAAGAGTTCAAAACACACAGAATGATACATATTAGATACCTAACCAGGGTACTCTAATCGGGTGGGACTAAGGTGTACTCAAGCTTTAACCAATTTAGGAACCATCAGGATTTTAATCTCTAACACCAATCTAGGGATCTAGGTGTGTGTCTAAGGTCTGAGCTCCAAGACCAATGCCACCCTCCCTATTTCAGGATCTAGACATCAATACATAGGATGGCCATATTTCCTCCCAATCATCAGGCACTCAACCCCATATGCTTACATCTCTCCTTATAAACTAAATCATATATATCCACCAGTCCAATAATGCTTCAAACATTTAATCTTTTTACAGAGAGATCTTGCAAAATCACAACCCCAATCAATAATAAACCATCAAATATATATACAATTAAACAAAAACATTCAGGGTCCTCAATCATTCTGATGCTACTTATATCAACATCAAGTTATTAAGATAAATCTTGTTAGAAACTTTCTTCTTTCACTTCTACAGTAGCACCAAATATAACCTTAGTACTTCTCAAGTCTATCTGTAGTACTATCATTCATTCTTTGGTTTCATTCTTTCTTCAAGGTATTTACTATGATTGTCATAATATGCCCTCCCTCTCAACTAAGGAGATATACCCTTTCTGCTATCCAAGCTCCATCTCAGCTTAGGGAGATCAACAAATTCCTCCTTTTATAACATTAAAGAAACTTCAACCTTTCAAGGCTTCATATTTTATCATGGCATCAAGGTCATATTGATCATCATCATTCTTTTAGCTTCCTTTATCATGCTCATCATTATTATCATCTTTAATTACGAACATCTTCAAAATCTTGAAGATTATGTACCTACAAAACCTTAATAGAAAGTACAAGAAAATACAAATATACAAAAGCATTAAGTCAACTATATCAAAATCATGTCATTACAATGGAAGCATCGGAACATTCATGCTTGATACATAAAATACCTAAACTTAGTTAGGTTCATATTTAGCAAGGTTCACATCTTTTATATTTTAGACTTTAACAACTTCCAAGGGTTTGATCACAAACACTAGACTCCATTTTCGGGACATAAGGCCTTAGATATTAGTAACTCAATCATAGGTTTCCAACAATATGCTTTTATAATTACATGTCACACTCTATTAGGGTTTGTTTCAAATCTTAGATTTTATTATCAAGGCTAAATCATATCAATAATAGAAAACAATATCACCATGCCCTAGAATATCAATCTCTACTAGGGTTTTGTTATATACCGTAGATTTCATCAACTATCAAGATAAAATAATCACATATACATATCTAAGGTTTCATTATCATGCAGTATCATCTCATATCAACATCCATACCTACTAGGTAAACCCAAGACACAAACATCCATACATCAAAGTCAGATATATAACATTTTTGACTAGGTTATGGTTTTGAGCATACATATGATTATTCACCTAGGGTTTCATTCGTAGGATCTTAATTTAGTTATTACAAGTGTTTTTTTCATAAACCCTAGTTCACCAAAAGGACTAGGGTTTTTATCATGGAATTATAAAAACCCTAAACTTCAAAAGAATAAGATTTCATTATATGTTCTAGAATTTATCAAAAACCCCTAAAAAAATTAGGGTTAATCTTAATATATCCTTAGTATTGAAAGGCTAGGGTTTCATAGTGAACCCTAAAGGTTAGGGTTTCACAAAATGATCAAATTAAAAAAGATAATATAAGGAGGGTAGATTCAATCTAATGATTAATCACCCTAATAAGAATCTTTGTGATTCAAAACCCTAGACGTAAATATGTTAGTAGTGTAAAGAAAATTTTAGAAGAATTATCATACCTTTTGTATAAAGAAATCCTTGCAACAAATCTTGTAATTTGTGACATACCTTGAGTTGTTCTTTAACAAACCTTGTAGGACATCAGTTCTTGAAGGGCTTCCTTTCCAACATAAATTCTTCCATGATTCAAGCTGTTCCTTTGAAGTCTTCTCCACATTCTTTGTTTATTCTGCAAGCTTTCCTAACTAAGAAAAATATAAGGAAAAGTTTATTAGTATACAATACAAATGAATCTTGATGTGAGGAGGAAAATAGAAATGAAAAAATAAACAAAGAAACATATACTTATATTTTGGTAAATTGGTGATGGCTCCCTTTTAATCCAATATTTTAGAGGGATGCCTACAACAACTTCAAGAATTTATAGCAAAATGTATTGAATCTATGAATAGTGAAAATTAAAACATAAAAGAAAACATTGCAAAGTAGGATATCCAAGAGATAATATCCCTAAGAGTCTCTAGGAAATAAGTCTTTGACTTCAGATTCTTCTATCTTGTTCTTCTTTTGAGGAGCTTCATCAACAACATTCACATGTTCTCTTTCTCTCTTCTTATTCCTTGGATTTTCAGGTCAATGACTTTTGTAGTGTCCCATCTTATGACAATTGTAGCATTCAATCATTGATAGGTCAACTTTCTTTCTAGGTCCTTTAAACTTCTTGAATGCACCTTTCTTCTTGTGTCATGCAGTGCAGGCATTTGAAATTTTTTCTTCTTCATCCTCCTTATTGTTATTTACTAATGGGATGTAGGCTTATTTTGAACTACATGCATTCCACATTTTTTCAAATGTAGGAGTATCTTTCCAACTATTGATCCCTAATTCAAAAGAGCTCCATGATTTTGGTAGACCTAGTAGTGCAACAATCACAAGTTCTTTCTCTGGTACAACTTTATCAATCACTTGGAGTTCATCTCTTATTTTAGGGGTCCTTACAAAATATTATGAAATAGTATCATATTTCGTCATCTTAATTGTTATTAGTTCATTCTTGAGACTAGATATCTGATCAATTTTCTTGATGGTAAACAACTTGGACAGAGCTTCATAAATTTCTTGAGTGGAATGTATATTGGATATGTATGGGATTAAATTGTCCTTCACTCCATCTACTATTAGATTCATGGAAAATATGTCGGATTACTTGAATTTATCCTTTCCTACATCATCTGTAGGTTTCTTAACTTTTCCTTGAACAAGATCCAAAACTTTATGCTTCAAAAGAATTAGATCTATCCTCTTTTTCCATGCCCGGTAGTTGGAGGCTCATTCTAGCTTGTTTTCAAACTTCAGTGTCATGTATTCTATAGTAGACCTCCCTCTTCTTATATGATCCTTATCTTTAATGATCTTCCTTTATTCCTTCCTTCTTATTATTTCAATAGATCTTCAAGCTTCCTTTTTCTTCCCTCCTTTACCTTAGCTCTGAAACCATGTTAAAAAGTCAGAAAGGAAGAAATATTTTCTTATATTGACAATTAATTGTGTTATTGGTGTATTATTATTATCTTCTTTATTTTATTCTTCTATCTTATTTTCATCAAGAAATCATAAAATCAAAACATGAATATTAACGACACCAGATGCGGGCACTCGGCCAGGGTTAAAACCCCTCTCTAGGGGAAAACCCAATCAAAATATTCCACTAATAAAATTGAGATAGACCAAGACCTTCCTCCTCCACCAAGTTAGCCTTCCAATATGATTAAGAAAACTTGAGTAGTCTCTTCTTGTCTAGCAGATACAACCCAACAACAACATAAAATTACGACCCCCAACAACTAGAATTTCGGCCCTACTACAAATACAAAATTTTGTCCTTCCCAACGACTTCAGAATTTCGCATGTGTGAGAGTAGAGAGAGTAAATTTGACTTCCTTTTGCTTGACAAAGACTTCCTTCTCCTTCGCTAGGGTTTCCTTCCTCTTCCTTGAATTTCACACACTTTTTATGCCTCCAAAAAATGTAGATCAAATTTTTGTGATTGTGCTCCAAATGGGTTGAGTTGCTTCCTTTTTATAGTGGTTTCTACCTCTCTAATTAGGTTGAATTGTCCACGTTGAGGCTGACTTGGTAGAGGAGGCCTAAATGACCTATTTTACATAAAATAATTTTCTTTCTTGATTGACAAAGCCCAAGAAGGAATTTTTACATTATGACATGGATGAGGAAACTTGAAATAAACACTAGAAGCCTACAATGGAGGATTTGACCTAAAAACCATTGACCCAAGCATGAAACCCATGCTTTAATAAGTTAATAAAATTTATTTGTATTTATTTTGATAAATACATTAGATCATGACTCAAATACAATTATGAAAACTAACATTAGTAACATTTTTCAATAATTACCACTATAAGAAATAAAAATAGTTTCCTGTCATTTGATGAGATGGTTGGAAAACTCACTCAAGAGGTATACATGATGATATCAAGAGGCAAGATACAAAAACATGAAGAAGGATAGCCCACTCCTTTCATTTCTCATAGCAAGAAAAAGAAAGGAAAAGGAGGTTCGTCAAGTTAAAGGAAGCTTGCTCCCCGAAATTCTAATAGAAAGAATGTTGGGTCCCTATAATACTAGTGATTACCCCATTACTATGGTAGTTGTACCCCTTATTAATATTGTTGTGCCCCTATTGCCCCCATAGTGTTATTACTGTGCCCCATAGAATCCCTCTATTGTTATTTTTGTGGCTTTATATTATTATTGTTAGGTCGGCTGGGTTATATTGTGACTCCTTAGACTCCTATATATAGAAAGGAGGTTTTGTCATTTGTATCATCCAAGAATTGTTCATTTATGTAATGTAAAGGAGGTTTCCCCCTCGAAGAGGCTGAATTCTAAGGCATTGATCTATCTTTTATATCTTTTCTTGAGCTGGTTTCATAACATCCGCAATGTGCCTTCTTCTGCTCTATGTACCTCGCACTGCGCCTTCTGCTTCACTGCGTACCCCCGCACTGTGCTTTCTCCTGCGCTGCGTACCTCGCACTACGCCTTCTGCTGCGTTGCGTACCCCGCACTGCGCTTTCTCCTGCACTGCGTACCCCCACACTTACGCCGTGGATCACCTGCGAACTTCTGATTAGGGCCAAATTAACAGTCCTCCAATGTGGCATAGTCAGTCAAATCCACAGATCTGTTCATGCACCCGAGAGATCACGACTTATCAATAGATTCGCCTTAAGTTTTCTCCTTGATTTAGATCTAGCTTTTAAAACCAATCACCCAAAATTTCAGATCTTAAGATATTCAAATTTCACAAGTACATAGCCAAGTGATCTCCTTTCCTTTTTATAGGCAAGCCTTTACTCCAACCATGGTCCAAAACCATAGGTATTCAATACTAGGAACCTAATACCTTGGATCAATACTTTTAGATGCAAAACCACAGATCAAAACCATAGGATCAAATATGTCGGGCTAAATACCATGGATCATTCATAAATATTCCCACATGCACACACTTTTCTGCATTGGAGTGAGTGAAACTGGGGTCCGCACCTTTTGAACGGAGCACCTGCGTGTATATCCGCACTTCTTGGTCGGAGTTCCTGTGGGTCTGCAGCTTCTCTTAGGATCACCTACGGGTATCTCATTTTCCATGATTTTGAGTGCCTGAACTAAGCTTCTGCCACTTGAGTGAGTTGCCATCAAGTACAACACCTGTACCATAGAGCCAAACCAGAATCATAATGCCAACATGTGGATATTGAGGAAGCGAGCGTGCTAGCAGATTTTGAAGTAATAGGGATTGTGGATGACAGTAATCCATACCCTGTGATCCTAGGAATTGACTGGGCTACTGATATGAACGGGGTAGACAATCCGAAGAAGCAAAAGATGATCTTTGAGAAGAAAACACTACGCATAATAATACCCTTGGATCCTGCTAAAGGATCGCACTATACGGATCCAGTCCACGATTATGAGAGTGATGATGATCTGGACTACATCTATAAGATAACAATGTGAGACCAAAACTGGGTGAATCCAACCATGGATGGATGGATTAAATGGGAGCGCAAGAGTTCCTGCACTTCGGATTCCAATGAGGAAGAACACTGGAAGAATTGGTTACATGAAGTAACTATGCTGAATTGCAACATGATGACTTGATCGTTGTGCTGTGTGTTGTCAGAAGTAATAAATCTACCTACTTATGATGGTCTAAATTAGGTAGATACCTTTTTGGATGCATTTAATCGGAGGTGCCAGAAAAGCAACGCTTCCAGTCCTTGGACTAGGTACTGCGCACTATGCCCGCAACATGGTGGGGTATGCACAAGGGAAGCTTTGATGATTGGTGCGAATGTAAGAGGATGATGAAAGCATGATTTGGGAAGCCTAAGATGTGGCTGATAGACAAGTATGATGGACAAGATGATCTGCGTGCACAGTTGGCCAAAGCAGAGAAGAACTATTCTACCACTGAACACAAGGGGCTAGCTATAGTGTATGTGCTCCAGAAGTATCGACACTACTTGCTGGGAGGCCACTTTAAGATGTACATAGATCACTCAGCGCTGAAGTACCTGGTTAATAAGCCTGTATTGGGGGGCTGAATTTGCAGATGGCTCTTATTGATCCAAGAATACGATTTTGAAGTTGTTGTGAAGCTTGGAGTATTGAACATGGGACCAGACCATTTGTTGAAATCGAAACAGGGGAGGAACCTACTAACTTGGAAGAAGAATTGCCTGATGCACAACTATTTGCAGTGCGTGTCACAGATGGTCATTTCGAGGATATAATATACTTCCTAACAACAAGATCTATACTGGAAGGATACTCTATCCAGCAAAAGAAGGAATTAGTGGTGTGCGTGACAGATTTCTCTGTCATTGTTGGGCATCTATACAAGATGGGGACTGATGAGATATTGTGAAGGTATGTACCTAAGTTTGAACGAAGCAGCATCCCCACAGACACTCATGGGGGTGTCATGAGAGGACATTATGCAGGGAGAGAAATTGTGTAGAATATTCTATGCACTGGGTTGTGGTGGCCAACCCTTCATCAAGATTCAAAAGCATATTGCAAGGTGTGTGATGTATGTAAAAGAATAGGTAGACCATCATTGAGGGATGAAATGCCTTTGAATCCAAAAATAACATTGACCTTTCGAGAAGTGGGCAATAGATTTTGCAGGACCCATTCAGCCACAAGGGAAGACAGGGGCGAGATACGTTATCACTAAAACAGAATACTTGACTCGTTGGGTAGAAGCATAGCCGGTGAAGGATTACATGAGCATGACTACTTTGAAGTTTCTATTTGATCATGTACTAACGTGATTTGGATGTCCAAAGATCTTGATGAGTGATCATGGTACGTGCTTCCTAAATGAGACCATCAATGCACTAACGGAGGAATTTTAGATGTATCATCAAAAGAGCACACCTGATCACCCTCAAGCTAATGGGATAGTGGAGGTGTTCAATAAAGTGCTTGAAAACATGTTGACCAAGGTTTTCAATGCTCATCGAAGTGATTGGGATCTATGCATACCTGCAGTATTGTGGGTTTATCGGACAACATGCAAAAAGTTGACGGGACAAACCCCTTTTAGGCTTGTCTATGGTGTGGAAGCTGTAATGTCTATGGAACACATCGTGCCTAGTCTATGCATAGCAGCGCTCATAGGTATGATAGATCGCGGAGCCCTAGAAGAGAGGCTTATGCAGCTGGATGAGCTCGAAGAACAATGATTTTTGGCTGGATTTCACCAACAGGTCCAGAAGCAACATGAAAAAGCATGGCACAATCGAAAAATCAAGTTGCGCACATTCAAGATAAATGATCTAGTTTTTTGTATGATAGTTAGTTTGATAAATTTCCTAGAAAATTCAGTGGAGGAGCAATACAACTGGTCAAGCTAAATGGAGAACCCTTCCTAGGAAAGGTGAATGACAATCACTTGAAACCATACATTGGCGATCCCGCCATGTAAATAAATGAAAGTAGCATAGTCTTAGCACTTCGGGTAGTTGAAAGGAGGTGCGGGACTATAAACTACACTGCTCGAGTTGGGGAGTTACGTGATTTCAAGACTGCGCAAAGCAGTGAAGTGTCACAAGGTCCATGACAGCGTGAAGCCAGTTGCGCTAGCACCAAGTCTACCAAAAAGTGACCGTTAAAGTCAGTATTCATGATTTGATGGTTGGTTTGAGGCCAAATGGAGTGGGTGGTAGGCATTTAAGGGGAATGGTCAAATTTGAATTTAAAAGGCCCTATAAATTACAAGTGGCTATCTAGTGAAAAATACTTGGCATTTTGAAAATTCAATTGTTGCGCTATTAGCTGTGTATGGATCTTGAGAATTTTGAGGCTTTGAGAGCAAGTTTAGCATTTGAGAGATTTCCTAAGGAGATGCAAGACCTCCTGAACAGAATGATGTTGACACCGGAGGAAGCCGTGTTGGAAATAATACTGAGAGGGGGGGGGTGAATCAGTATTATCAAATTCTTTTCAATATGTCTTCCTTAATTTAATCTTTAGATATTGATTATTAACTAGTATGTCAGTACCATATAATAATGAGCATGAAACAAGAAAAACAGATAGTCAAACCAAAGAACACCAAATATAAGGTGGAAACCCAATGTGGGTGAAAACCACCTGCTGCAATATGTCTCTATCTTCTTTCAATTAGAAACTTCTTTTACAATGATTTTGTACTGGTGCAGCGCTTTACCAGTACGCAGGCTTATTTTACAATGATTTTGTACTGGTGCAGCCCTTTACCAGTACGCAGGCTACAACCTACAGAGAGCTACAACTCTCTCTCGTTTTCCAGTCTCTCCTGGAAGGGAGCTACAATCCCCTTTGCTCTTTTACTTATTTAAGGACCACGTTTCATGAATTTTCAGGCTGGGTCCATGAATACCAAATAATCATTATGTAAATCACCCAATCTCCTTATACAATGAACCAATGAATCACCCAATTCTTCATAATGCTGTAAACAGAAAAGTAATACCAGAAATCTAAACCCAGAATTCTGCTGCAATAGATAAAAGATAGTCAACAAAAATTTCAAGATAAGTCCGCAACTTCACCAACAGGGGCGTGGATATATCCGTAGCTCTTCTGAGTCTGAATTGTGTAGATCCGTATTGGTCGTTCTTCTGCTCTACGTACTTTTCTTCAGATCCGCACCTTTACTTTCTGACTTACAGCGTACATTCACACTGTGCTTTCTGCTTTCTTGCATACCTCGCACTTCACCTTTTTCTGTGCTGTGTGCGCCCCGCACTGCGCCTTCTCCTTTGCTGTGTACCCTGCAATGTGCCTTTGGCTGCACTGCATACCCCCGCACTGAGCCTTTTACTGCGCTGCGTACCCCCGCACTGCGCCTTCGAATCGCCTGCGGACTTCTGATTAGGGCCAAATTTACAGTCCTTCAATGTGCCACAGTCAGTGAGATCCACAAATCTGTTCATGCGCCCGAGAGATCACGACATGTCAATAGATTCACCTTAAGTTATCTCCTTGATTTAGATCTAGATTTTAAAACCAAGCACCCAAAATTTCAGATCTTAAGATATTCAAATTTCACAAGTGTATGGCCAAGAGATCTCCTTTCCTTTTTATAGGCAAGCCTTTCACAATATCATGGTCCAAAACCATAATAACACAATACCATGAACCCAATACATTGGATCAATATTTGTAGATGCAATACCACGGACCAAAAACATAGGACCAAAAACTGTCGGACTAATAACATGAACCATTTATGAAGATCCCCACGTGCATGCACTTTTATGCATTGGAGAGAGTGAAACTGGGGTCCGCACCTTTTGAATGGGGCACTTGCATGCATGTCCATACCCCTTGGACGGCGTACCTGCGAGTTCGCAACTTCTTCTAGGATTACCTACTGGTACCTTAATTTCCATGATTTTGAGTGCCTGAACTAAGATCTACCACATGAGAGAGTTGCCATCAAGTACAACACCTGTACCATAGAGCCAAACCAAAAACATAATGCCAACAATCTTACCCTTTGGACTTGATGGCAACCTCAAGATCCTCAACGTCATTCTCCCCCTTTGACATCAAGGGCAAAGGGTTATGCTCCCCCTGAGAACATGCTTAAGTCTTTGTTCTGCTGATAATGCTCCCCTTGACCAGATAAATAATCTACCATAATCCACCATAAGTTTCTTCAAGAAGAACCATAATCCACCATGACCATGAAAGAGATAGAGACATATTGCAGCCATGTTCAGATCAGCATCCATGTTCTCCTTCTTTGCTACCATAACGCCAACAATGCATTATATGTGCTCTCCCTGAACCTGTGCCACCAATCCATAAACCAACAAATGTACACGTATACCACATATAGACCTTGCGTACAACCAACAGATGAGATTCAACAAAAAGATGATGCATCAACTACCCCCAGCTTTTGCCTGAGGTATTCAAAGGTTCCCTGGGCAATGGTTTGGTGAGAATATCAGCAACTTGTTCCTTAGAAGGAACATACTACAACTTGACCTTTTGTTCAATCACTTGTTCCCTAAGAAAGTGATACTTGATCAGTATGTACTTGGTCTTTGAATGCATGACTGGGTTCTTGAAATGTTGATTGCACTTGTATTATCACATAAGATGGAGATAGGTGGTGTACAAGTGATTTGAAAGTACTACAAGGTTTGCATCATCCAAAGGAGTTGAGTGCAGCAAGATGCAACAGCCACATATTCTGCTTCAGCTGTAGATAAAGCAATCAAACTCTGTTTCTTGCTTAACCAAGATACTAATCTGGAACCCATAAAGAATGCACCACCACTTGTGCTCTTTCTATCATCCACGCGTCCGTCCCAATCTGCATTTGTATAAGCATGAAGTGTGAGATCTGTATCTCTAGGATACCATAAGCCATAGTTTTGAGTTCCTTGAAGGTACTTAAAGATTCTCTTCACTGCCTGAAGATGAGTTTCCTTTGGATTTTCTTGAAATCTTCCAACTATTCCCACTGCATGCATGATGTCTGGTCGAGTACCTTTAAAATAAAGTAGACTTCCAATCATAGACCTGTAGGTTGGTTGATGCACTGCTGCTGATTCATCATTTGCATTGAGGCTGCATCCTGTGACCATGGGGGTACATACTGGTTTTGCATATTCCATGCCAATTTCTTCAAAATTTGCTTGAGATACTTGGTTTGAGACAAGAAGATCCCGCCTTCATTTTTTTGGATTTGCAATCCAAGAAAGTATGTCAGTTCTCCAAGCAAAGACATTTCGAATTCTTTCTGCATCACCAAGGCAAA
>APFE030560163.1:0-16627 GCA_000404065.3 Pinus taeda
CATGGAAGATTGTAAGCGAGCTCCTTCTCCCTTTCAGTCTGGAGTCAAACTTTCAGTCTCTTGTACTTCTCCTGAAGTTGATGCTACCTTATACCGTCAACTTGTAGGAAAACTCTTGTATTTAACCCATACTCGTCCTGACCTTTCCTTTGCTGTTGGCCTTGTTGCTCGTTTTTTGCAAAAACCCCCGTGAAAGTCATTGGAAAGCAGCTAAGAGAATACTTCGTTATGTTCGAGGTACAGTACAGTTTGGGATTCATTACAGTGCCAAAGCAACTCCTCTGTTAGTTGGTTTCACTGATTCTGATTGGACTGGTGACCTGATGATCGGAAGTTTACTGCCGGTTATGTCTTCACTCTTGGTTCAGGACCTATTACATGGGCTTGTAAGAAACAGGCTGCCATTTCTCTTTCGTCAGCAGAAGGAGAGTATCGTGGTGCCGTGGAAGCTAGTAAGGAAGCCTTGTGGCTTCGTCAGATCCTATCAGAATTGGGCTTTGAGCAGCAGCATCCGACTACACTTTGGTTTGATAATCAAAGTGCCATTCAGCTTTGCAAAGATCCAGTTCAGCATCAGCGCAGCAAACACATTGAACTTCACATGCACTTCATCAGAAAGCTCATTCATTACCATGTTCTTGAAGTGCAATATTGTTCAACAGATGATCAGGTTGCAGACATCTTCACAAAGGCTCTCACAGAGGCGAAGTTTACTAAACTTCGATATATGCTTGGAGTTCAGGAAGTTGTCACTAAGGGGGGATAGGCTCTAGTGCCTCCTTCCTTCTCCTATTGTGTCATTTTTGTAAATCCTTCAATCCTATCCCAAGTTGTTCTTAAGGGGGGATGTTAGGATATTCCGACACATAGGAAATAGTTAAGTTCAACTTGGTCTAGTATAGAGTTAGGTAAAGTGTGTTTCTTTACCGTTGTACATTTTGTAACTTACAATCCGACGGTCACGATATGTAGTGATCCGACGGTTCATTCTCTCCTCGGTATTACCGACACTTGATCCGTGGCTTGACACCCGATTGGTCCATGAATTCTATTTAAAGCGCATGGAGGGTCATTTGTAGGTTAACCGTGCATGAGAGAAGCTTATGTAAATTTTCATTCTTTTATTAATAAATTGCCTGTAGTAGCCACGTTGGCGCAGGCCGTGGACTGTTTCCCTCTCTGAGGGTTTTAACCACGTCAAAATACTGGTGTATTGATCTCTGATCTGTTTGTGAGCGGTGTCCTTCTGGTGTTCTGTCTGAGGAACTTACCCTGTAAATTCCTACATGCATCACACCGAACCTGAAAAGGTTTGCTAAAATCGGGTAGCCTCAAGATTGGCCTCTCCGTTATTTTCCGCTTCAGAAGTTGGAAGCTGTTTTCTACCACCTTAGTCCAACAAAAAGGTTGGCTGGCCTTTTTGATGGTCTCTAGCATTGGTGCACAGATTTCACTAAAATTCTTAATGAACTTTCGATAAAAACTTGCTAAACCGTGAAAGCTACGTACCTCAAATAAATTCTTAGGTGACGGCCAACTTATGATCGCTGCAATCTTCTCTGGGTCCATCTTTAACTCATTCTCTACCACTACAAATCCCAGATAAATTAACTCCTTCTGCAAGAAAGTGCATTTCTTCAAGTTTATCAGTAGTTTGTTCTGCTGCAGCTTCTCGAATACCCTTCGAATATGCTGAAGGTGCTCTCTTTTCGTCCTGCTAAAAATTAAAATATCGTCCAGATAGACTATCACGAACTTTCCAATAAATTCTTTTAACATTTTGTTCATTAGTCTCATAAAAGTACTCGAAGCGTTACTCAACCCAAATGGCATGACCAGCCATTCGTACAGTCCTTTGTTGGTCTTGAAGGTTGTCTTCCATTCGTCTCCCTCTCTAATTCTGATCTGATGGTACCCACTTTTCAGATCTATTTTTGTAAAATATGCTGCCCCACTAAGACAGTCCATCATGTCATCCATTCTAGGCAAGGGAAACCTGTATCGAATGGTGATCTTGTTTATAGCCCGCGAATCTGTGCACATTCGCCATTCTCCTCCTTTCTTGGGTGCAAGGACTGTAGGTACTGCACAGGGGCTTAAACTCTCTCTGATCAGTCCCTTATCTAACAACTCCTGCACTTGTTTGCATACTTCTTCATTTTCCTTTGGACTCATTCTGTACGCTACCTTGTTCGGCAAGCTTGCTCCTGGTATGAAATCAATGTAGTGGCTGATGCTCCTTTTGGGAGGCAACTTATTAGGTAGCTCATCAGCCGCAATGTCTTGAAATTCTTCTAACATCTCTTGTACTTCTTTGGGCAATTCTGATTTCTCTAAGTTCAGTAATACTGGCTTCATCCTCCTCACAACTGCAAAATTAATTTCATTTTCCTCAACCTGCTTTATGAACTGTTTTCCTCCCATTAATAGCGCCTTTGTTCCACTTGATTCTGCTGAATCTTCCTCTTTGATGGGTACAAGTGTGTGTTTGACCCCATCCTTCGTAAACTTATAACAATTAGTTTTCCCATCGTGTGTCACCTTCCTGTCATACTGCCCTGGTCTTCCGAGCAGTATGTGGCACACGTCCATTGGCATAATATCGCAGACCACTGTATTGTGGTACTTGCCAATGTGAAACTCTACCTCGCATTGTTCATCAACCAACAGCTGGTGGCCTTTCTGCAGCCACGACACCTTGTAAGGTGTGGGGTGCTTCAACCGCTTCAACCCCAGTTTTTCCACCATCTTAGTGGCAACCAAGTTATCCGTACTCCCGTTGTCTATTATCACCTTGCAGCATTTTCCATGCGATTTACAGACTGTCCGGAACAGTGCCTTCCGCTGTGTTGGTTCAGCCACTTCCTTGGTTGGCTTTAACAACACTTTATTCAAAATCAAAGCCTCCCCTGTCTCCGCCATGTCTTCCACCTCCCGGGGTTGTGCTTCAGCTTCTTCAGGCTGTGCCATCAGCGTTCCCCTCTGACCGACCCGTTCAACTTCTAGACACTCAAAGGATCTGTGCCCCCATTTATGGCACCTATAGCACTGGACTCCAGTCCCTCTTCCGCGGCCATTCCCTCGTCCTCTCTGGTATGACCGACCTCCTCTGGTGCTATCTCCTTTTTCTGCTGTCCCTGAAGTTTTTGAACTGCTGCCTTCTTCGTTGTTCGCAACACTCTTTCCTCTACCGTAGGACTGTCCCCGTCCTCTGCTATTTCCTCTCCCTATTCTGTTGTTCTATTTTCTGTTAATTTTTTCCTCAGCCTTTACAGTGCTCTGAAAGGCTTCTTCAATATTCCGGGGAGAAAGAATACTGATTTCATCTAATATCTCCATCCTCAATCCATTTACGTACCTTGCTGTCTTTTCTGGGTTATCATCAATATAACTAGCACGTAAATTTACTCGGTAAAATTCTTCCGTGTACTCCTTGACAGTCATTCCCCTCTGCTTTAAACTCTGCACTCGCCGATATAATTCCACCTGGTAGTCTTTTGGCAGAAATCTGCCCTTCAATTTCGCTATCATCCTTGACCATTGTCGTATCGGCGACTTGTTCATTCTTTTTCTGTCCGCTTGGACACTGTCCCACCACAAGAGCGCGTGTCCCTTTAGCTTAGTGGCAGCGAACTTAACCCTTTTATCCTCACTGAGTTCTTCGTTTTCAAAATATTTGTCCAGTTCGCTTATCCAGTCCAATAAAACTTCTGCGGACAGACTGCCATCATAATTAGAAATTTCTGTTTTTGGTTTGCTGCTGGCCAATAAAACCTGTCGCAGCAGTTTCAATTCCGGAGCTTCCTCATCAGACCCGTCTGCAGCAGTTACCACTTCCTCCTCACTGGTATCTCCAAGTTCTGGGTCTCTTCGTCTACCCGCTTCCACTGCTTCCAAGAGAGCTGTAAGAACTCTAATCTTTTCCCTCAATCCTTCATCTGCTCCCCTACGTGCACCTCTTCCACGTCCTCGTCTTGGCGCTTCCATCCTCTTCTATTTCAACAAAAAAACTGCTCTGATACCAATTGATGGGGCCAGCCCATGTGGTCCCACGCTAGCCCAACCTACGTGGACCTACACTAATACTTTGGCTCGGATATAAGGTGATTGCAATTAATTTTGGTTGTTGATTGATAATCAATACACGGTACTTTTCTTTGTCTCTCCTTATGACACCTGCCCTCCTCGAAGTTGACAAACCCTAATTCACTTAATTCACTTTTTCACCGCCGGTTCGCGCCTATCCTGTCATTTTTACCTTGTTACTTGTTCTGTGGTCTCGTTCTGGTTTTGGCTCCGCCTCTGGTTTCTCTGCCTGTGGTGAAACCCTGTTGAGCTTCCGTTGATTTTATGGTGAAACAATGCTGCTTAACTCTACCTAATCGTTACTGTGGGAGTCTATGTATTCGCTTCAGGTCTTGTTGGTAAGTCACAGTTCCTCCACTGCGCATTCAACTCGTTTTATGATTGTGTGAACATTTCTGGGTTTGCTCTTGTAAATACTGTATGTTCTGGTCCTTTTAGTAAATTCGTGGTGAATGCTGGTAATGAATGATGTCTGGTCCGCTCAGTTATCAAATTCACAGTTCGATGGTATCTCGGCTTGGTTCTTCTCCGGCGCTCGGCTCTGTAAATCAGGTATGGTTTCGTTTCTTGCTATATTCCTTTGTCCTCCGTTTGTGCTGGAACTAATGTTCCGCAGCCCCTCTGTGGTCAGGGTCAATGCTTCGGTTCTGCAGGCTTTTGGTTCCGGCTCCCTACAGGTATGGTCTCTTCACCTCAACCATACACAGGTTTTGATTTCTTTTCAGCATCGTGACATAGTTTTCTTGTGCAAGGGTATTGTCTGGTTACAAACCCTAACCCTCCACCTCGTTTTGTGTTTGCAGGTGCGGCCAGTTCCGTGGCTTCGCAAGGGTTACAGTCGATACCACCCGGGTAGCTCTGTCCTTGTTTCACTTTCTTACAGTGGCTCTTCGGTCTTAGTTGTATTTGCTTTCGCCTGTTGTACGTATGTTTTATATCTGTCGAGTCTGAGCATGTTGGGTTAACTCCAACCCGTAGCCGTAACTTGGAGGGTTTCTGTGAGTCTTTGGTAACTCGGTTCGATGAACCCTCGTTGCACAGTTTTATGTAATTTGGGTTATGTAGGAGTACAATGTAATATTCAGTGGCATATAAAATTATTTATAGTTGGTTCTGGTGCTTACCCTGTTTCAACTGTGGTCTGGTACGTTCTTCTGTATTTGTTTGCTCCTTCCCGCCTTGTGCCCACTCTCGGTCTTGGCTAGTCAATAGACTCTTGGAGATCGTAAAACACTGTTATTGTATTTGCTTGAAATGAAATGAATACATAGTAATATGCATGTAAATTCTGTTACAGAGGACATAAATATTGGAACAGTTTGTTTACTTGTGCACTGAATTAGATGAAGGAAAAATGTATGTATTTCTATTATTCTCATTCACATGCTCTGCTGCTGAACCCCTCTGGGTTATCTCATTGGTCTTTTTGTACAACAGTTGTAGGCAGTTAGATAACTGCTGGTAGTTATGCTATTACCGTTTGTTTGGCAGTTGCTACAGGCATACGTTTCTTAACTATTCATTAGTTTACTTTGTCTCCTTTATACCATAAGGGTTTGCTGTTTACATCGCCTATTGACACTAATCTACTTTTAACATCTCTAACTAAGACCTGTTACAATATTTAAAATAAAATAAACAGACATTAAGATAACAGAGTTTAATGCTATAGTTGACCATGAAAGAAATTAGACAAAAACATAAGAACTCTGACAGGCTTGCTGTCCATTTAATGAACTGTTCATCTTTCCCAATCTTCTTCAGAAACTGTGTTCGCCCTCTCTCGGTCTTCACCCTGTCGATCAGATGCTCCTGCATCATGAGCTTTGCCCCAAGACCTATTTTTTTAGCCAGAACAAAGCAAGGAACAGTCCCCTAGTTTCTAGGAACATTAAAAGGATGAGTCATCAAGGGCCAACTGGAAGGTTATGAGCACTATCAAATTTGAATTAATGGAGTTATAGGTGTTAAAATGAGTGTTTAATTCCTAGATGAGGTTGTTTTGATAATAATGAGGAGTTACACTCCTAATTGTTTTAGGCCTCTAGGACTGCTAGTTAGCTGTCATTTATATTTAATAGTTAGTTTAAGTGTCAATAGGTGTCAGGTCAGGTGGAATTCGAATTTTTCTCATCCTAGAGGAGGAATCTAAGTCATGTAAAGAGCTCTATATATAGGAGAATATCTAATGTACACAGGGTTGGCAATTTTCAAAGAAAGAAGCACATTGTGCTATTGTATGTGATTGCATGTTTTCAGGTTAATACAAAGAGTTGCTTTCACTACTCAGGATTAAGAAAGGGTTTCAATGTTCGATTTTCCTCATGGCTTCCTTTATATGCTTACTTGCAGTGGTATAGACACATGTTACTTATAATTCTTTTGATGATGCTCTAACTTCCTTCATGTGTTTGTAGGCTGTGTTCCTTACATAATATCTCTGTTTTGCTTCTATGTTAAAACCCTCTATGCCCTGACTTCCATGTGAAATTGATCTTGTTGTTGTACTAAAACACACTTTGACTCCATAGCCCAATGGAAGCTTGTTGATTGATATTTCAACCATTTATATATTGTTGTTCGAATTTTCCATAGAGTTATCCATCTAATCCATTATCACTATCATTAATCCTTTGAGAGAGCCCTCTTAGGTTGAGGAGGCTAAGCCTCAGCCAAAAGTAGGTTTGAAAGAGTTACACAAGGCCTTCCTAATCAGCAGCCTATCAGGGAAGGGTTTTGTGATAACAGAGTCCTTGCCTCAGTTGTCACGTGCCGCAAAGATCTAGTCACCATGTTAAATTTGAGCTTCGTGACTTCCTGCAATTGGTTCTACCATTGTTCTATCTCCTCATCTAAATCTAATGTGCAAGAACTATCGCTCTCCCATGAGACTTTGCGTCCACTGTGGGATTCACCCGATCCTGTTCTTGTGTTGCTAATTGGTAAATGTAGTCTAGTTCATCGTCACTGTCCTCGTCGCGCACCGGTTCGGTGTAGCACGCTCCTTCGGCTGGGTCTAGTGGAACTATAACACAGAGTGCCTTTTTCTCGAATGTCATCTTCCATCTTTTTAAATTGATGACCCCATTCATGTTCATGGCCCAATCTATCCCTAGTAGTGCAGGGTATGGATTACTGTCATCAACAATTTCTATCAGCTCAAAGTCTGTCTGCGTACTTACACCTTCTATGTCCATTGTCACCCCTTGCAATATTCGCATTGGTAAGATCTTTTGTTGGTTGGCCATACGTAGCTGAATGGGAGACCACTGTAGTGTAGGCCTACCCACGCGTTCCCACGTTTTCTTAGACAATACATTCACATCCGACCTCAGATCTAGGATGACCTGATCCATTTCATATTCACCGATTTGCGCCATCATTTGCATTTCCTGCCTAGTGTGCAAAGCATGTTTTCCCGGTTTCCGGATTATGCGCAGCTCCCCTAATCCTGCGCAGCTAGTGATTAGCTCTTGTAGTGCTTTAATTGCCTTATTGTTGCGTAGCAGCTTCATACATGTCTCTAAAAAGGTAGTAAGCATAGAGGGATCCATTCCTAGCTCAATTTGATCCCTACTACCTGGAGTAGAGGCTTCCGTGAAGTTGTCCTTAGCTTCCTTATACGTCCCCCTCACCTGTTCCTTTTCAAAGTTAGGGTCCTTCACATCTTCTCTGGGCTATTTCCTCACATTCGCCCTGTAGTTGCGCCACTCTTGAGTACCATGTTTACGTTGGATTCCTCTTTCCGTGGCTCAGACCTCATCATTTGGATATTTTGAGTTGGACTAGGCTGTAGTAATTGCTTTTCGCACACTTGGGCAATCAACGTCGGACAATATACCATTTCATGGTCAAATTTATCAGAGTATGGACATGATATTCTCGTTGGGTTAGTACAATCGCGAGCGTAGTGCCCTGGCCCTCCGCAATTATAACAAATCAGTTGTCTGCGCCCTCGTCCAGGTCCCATTCCTCCTCTCCCTTGTCCACATCCTTGGAATCCACTGCATGGTCCTACAGTTGGATCAAACCCCCGTGTTTCAATCTGCATTCTATAGATTGGGGTCCTCTCTATCATTAGCTCGTAGCTTCGACACGTTCGCTCATCATGACCCACTGATCTGTAGAAGTTTTAATACCACTGCTGCGGGGTCTGGGTATACTTCTGCAACATGTGGCAATTGTCTGTTGCATGCTTCACTCCTACTTAACAAATTGTGCACCATAGTGAGGGTGTTTCACTTGGCCCTGCTTGTACATCCAGTCTTAATGGCATCGATCCCCCTCCCACCAGATAGTTCGCGAATACAGGGCAGTGATCCTTGTCATGCCCTTGGCCTTTGGATTTGATACACCATACTTCTTCATGCGTCTCTAGTTGGGGTGCCCAATCTTGCTTC
This sequence comes from Pinus taeda, assembly GCA_000404065.3. Classification (NCBI taxonomy): domain Eukaryota; kingdom Viridiplantae; phylum Streptophyta; class Pinopsida; order Pinales; family Pinaceae; genus Pinus; species Pinus taeda. Next base: position 8,487 of record APFE030560163.1, read on the forward strand.
AAGATTTTCATCTCTAATGATTCAACTTTGGTTGAGATCTTTTGTTATGTCAGCACCATCCTCATATGTGGTGTCAAAGACGTCACAAATCACGCACGGTGTTGTGCATCTGTCAATTTCATGTTAGCCTCACAGATCATATTCTTCAACCCTGATCTAGATCCCACGTAGGTTTCACCTGGCAGCATCATGATTTCTTTGAATCCAATGATTGACTGCGTCTCTGATTTCGGTCAGCTAAATTCTTTGTTCAATGCATCCCGGATCTTTATTATACTGGCATTTGGATGATCGTCGGAATGCTTTATGTACCACATTAATGCGTGGTCCTACAACACACTCACCAACGTAACCTTTTTGATGTTATCATTCGTAATGCCTTGGTCTTCCCATACCACCTTTACCACGAACCAGAACTGATCTGGTTCCTCATTTCCTACACCTTTAAATATGGGCAACTTGATCTCATTCGCCATTCCGACTCTTGGGGGTAGTGGAGGTGGGGTAGGTGAAGATGGGGTCGATGTCAGTGAGGAGAGTGATGGCGTGGATGGGGGTGGTAACAGTGGAATGTGGTGCTTGATCAACTGGACAACACTTCTAGGAGAGAACCTAGCGAGTTCCCCTTCTCTTTCTTGCGTCATCAAAATCAAGGGACTATTCTCCAACCCTTCGGTCCCTCTGTAGCCTCTTCCGCTCCGCGTTACCCCAGACATCAATGGATGCGCATAATCCATTTTTCACATAACAACATTTTAATCCAAGTATTTAATGATTTGATTTACTTACCTTGCGGTCCTTGGAGGAAGCGTCTTTCTACTTCGTTGTAGCTCACAATTGTGTCTATCGTGAACTCAGTGATAAACCCTCCTATTATCCGATCCAACCAATGATCTACTGTGCACGTGATTATATCTTTAGACGCTTCTAGCCTACACACCAACTCTAGGGTCCACATAATGGGCTGATCTAGTCTGCACCTTCCCTGACTGTCAGCTAGCCTCGTGATCCACTCGTACAGTTCTAACGAGAAGGTCGCAAAGAAGATCTCATGGATCTCCGCATATATGTAGGGATCCAGCCGCCTCTCTTTAGATATTCACGAGTTTTTGTTTTCTTGTACCATGAACTCGTGCAGTTTCTGCTCCAACCAATACTCAATCTCTTTCTTCATAGGGTTCCAGCTTTCTGACATCAGATATCCCTTAGGTAGATCTCGGTCCTGACAATGGAACCATTTGTTGGCTTATAGGGGCCTGACCCAGGTTTGAAAGATTTATTTAGCCCAAAAAATCCCGTGCTACCGACCCTTTTGGCAACAGTCTGTGGAGCACGGACTGAAGTCTCACTTGAGGTAGTAGGGGAGGGTGTTGGAACCAGGTTTCCGCACCCTTGGGGTGTCTAGATATGGTCTAGAAGGGTTGCGAACTACTCTGCGCCTCGTGCTCCTCTACACGGTTATCAGGCCTTCGCGTAGATCCGTGCCGATGCTCTCTCGTTATTATGGATTTATTATAGTTCAGATCTACTTCTTAAGGTCTTTAAGCAAACATTTAACAGAAATAACCAGTGCGCACAATCATACATAAGCATATATCCTGAACAGAAACATTTAGATCATAACAGATGCATAAACAGAAAATGTAACCAGATCCGAAATACTTCAGAATCAACTTATCTTTATTATTGTCTTTGCTTTATTACAATCCACCTCCTACCCTGCGGACTCAGCTGCAGAGGTCCGCGCACATAGCTGCAAACTCTACTCGGCCTCTGCGCACACAGGTGCAGATCCTCTATCTATCTACCAACGCCCTTGACGCGGACTTACAGACGCAAAGAGAATATTGCCTTCATACACCCATATCATTAAGATCCAAAACTAAAAACTGCCTTCTACCCTTAGAGCCTTGCTCTATTTATACATTCCCATGGTCCACAAACCATGGGCAGGTCGACTCACTATCTATTTTCTTATATTATTTTCAGGTGGACAACCCTTTTACTTGACTCATTATGCTTCGTGCTTCGCGCACTTCGTGGAACCTTTACCATACTATCACCCAAAATTGTGGACTTTACACCCCAAAACCATTACGCGGGGCCTCCGCTACTGAACACCTGTGCTAGGTGTAACATCATCATGATTGTTGCATGTCCCTTTGTTGTAGGTTATATCATGTCAGCGTAAGTTGGGGATCACAGGGAAATGTCCCCAAATCATGACATAACTAGTAACTCGTATGAGGTCGTCCGAACTCAGACTGGTCTCTTCTAGGAAACTTTCATTGGTTAAAGTGATTTTTGTGTTGTTCCAGACTCCAAACTCTCATAAACTTTAAAAAACATTGGCAGGTTAATAAAAATATTTCCCTTCTTTTCAAATACAAATTTAAAAAAACTTTAAATAATCTTGACAGGTTAATAAAAATATTTCTCTTCTTTTCAGATACATATTTATCAGATATTGACAGGTTAATAAAAATATTTCCCTTCTTTTCAAATACATAAATTTAATCTAAATTTCCTGATTGACGAGTGATTTTGATAGTTTAAATTTTTTTAGAAGGGTAATTTTTTTTAGCCTTCTAGGAAGGGCCAGGAGCCCAAAGAAGGGTTAGGAAGGGTTCAATTTTGAACGTTAGTTTGGAAGTCCCAAACTTTACTCTATGGTACTCTATGGAAGCTTTGGATAGAGATTAAAACATTGGGCCACAGATAAAAAAAGGTAGATGAAAATATTAAATCCTTCCATAATTATGCAAACCATAGAAGGAACATAAATTCCATTTGGGAGCTTGATTCTATAGAATTAAAATACACTGCTTCTCCTCTTCCATAGAATTAAAAGATGATGCTTATTTCCTTTTCTATTCCCTCTTCTCAGATCTAGGGGGTTCGAATATCAACACTCAACTTCAACTTATTAAATTATATCCAATTTTTTTCATCCAAGAGGAAAGGACACAAATTGGAAGTCATGTCTCTATAGAGGAAATATAAGGATTTCTATTTTCTTTTCAAAAGATAGAAGCCTAGGTTCCAATGGTTGGACAATGGAACTATTCCTCTCCTTCTTCGATCTTATGGTGGAAGAATCAAGAACTACTGGAAAACGTTTTAGCAACCATCAATGCTACCTTCATAACTTTAATCCCTAAATGTTCCAAGCCTAAGACCTTTCTAGATTTCAGACCTATTTCATTGTGTAACCTGGTCTAAAAGTTTATCACCAAGATTATCTCCAACGAAATCAAAAGTTTCCTTGCTAAGAAGATGTGACCCAATCAATTTGGCTTCCTTTTCGATAGGAAAATTCACGATGTCATAGGCATTGCTCATGAAGCCATACACTCTATGAAAACAAAGAATCAGAAGGTGATGGTGCTCAAAATGGATCTGAACAAAGCTTTTGATAAAGTCCACTGGACTTTTCATAGACTTGTTCTTCTTTAAATTGGGTTAGGACTAGAAGTGACAAACTGGATTATGGGTTGTGTTACTTTAGCAAATTATTCAGTCTTAATCAAATTTTTTCCCTCAAAAAAAAATTCCAGCTCTCGAGGACTATGGAAGGGATGCCCGTTATCTCCTCTCATGTTTTTACTCGTGATGGAAGATCTGAGCTGCCTTTTGTTGAAGGAAACCTACGCTTATAACATAAGAGGCATAAATATTTCCAAAATTAACCACATGACCCACTTATTGTTTGTGGATGATGTCTTGCTACTGGGGCTAGGATCTGTAGTTGAATGGTAGGCTTTCCACATATGCATATTTCTCTTTTGCAATGCCATTGGAATGGATATTAATCTCACTAGATCCTGTTTCCATCAACATGTTGTCAGGCCTGACATTCTTGCAGAAATTTAATCCTTTCTCCCCTTGTGGACCTCAGTATTGGAGATGGGATTTTAATATCTTGGCTTCTATCTTAAATCCAATAACTACCACAAAGAGGACTCGATGTGGATGATCAGAAAGGTGGAACAAATAATAAATCTTTGGTTCTACAACTATATATCGCTAGGTGGTAGAATGATTTTGGTGAAATTTGTACTGAAGAATATTCATGTATTCTGGTTTTCCTTAGCAAAAATCCCTGTTGCTATCCTTGCAATGATCAAACAAATAATTTTCAATTTTTGTGGGCTGGAAATGAAACAACGGAAATATTCATCTTACTAATTAATCCATCCTTTCTACTCCCAAAAATATAGGAGGCTAGGGTTTTCAAAATCTATCCTGATTTGCCAAAGTTTTAGCTCTAAAAAAATATGTGGAGAAGTCTATTTAGGGAAGATCTGTGGAGCCATATCTAAGAGAAAAATATATAAGTAGACAAAAGGTTTTTGGATTGGATCATAAGAAAATCACATTCTTCCCCCAAAAGAGGCTCTATGATTTGGAAAGTGTAGGTTTTAATCCCATACAGAAATTACCTGCATATGAATTCTAAAACACAAAAAATATACAATGCGAGAGCATAACACATAAAACACATATACACAAAGATTTTCCCCTGGATCCCAAAACCAAGACTACTAGCTTGATTTTTCATTATTTTCCTTTCAATGTTAGAATACATATTTATACATGCCGAAGCATCCAATACCATGGACTGAAAACCATCGCGTCTAAAACCATAGACCAAAAACCATCGCGTCCAAAACCATGTGCAAAAACCATGCACAAAACCATAAGTAGGTCCGCTCAACCTAACACAGGGTCTAAAACCAAAAATTTTCAGGGCGCTGCCCTAGACCCCATAGAGTTGGGTTACTTGCACCCCTCAAACCCCCTGTGACTCCCCCTACTACACAATTGGCACAATGAGGGGGGCAGGGGGGGCTTTTCCCCCCTTCTAACCCCCCTGTTAACTACGTGGTCTAGTCGTGGAAAGAATATAACACATCCCAACATTCTCCTACTTGTTGTTTTCTTCCCACAAGGGGCCACAAGAGATCTTAGTCATTTATCCAACCCTACAATGCCCATTGTTTCTATACACCAAGAGAAATTATCAGAGCTCACAGATTTTGTCAATGCATCTGCAGTATTCTTCAAAGTGTCCACCTTTACCAGCAACACCTTTTTGTCTTCTATCATATCCCTCACAAAGTGATACTGAACATCAATGTGCTTTTTCTATGAATGATAAGCAGGGTTCTTTGCCAAGAAAATTTCACTTTGGCTATCACAGTCTATCCTTATAGCTCCCTGTACTAACCCCATACTTGAACACAATCTCTGCAACCAAACTACTTCCTTGCTTGCATGAGTGGCTCCCATGTATTCTGCCTCTGTAGTTGATAGTGCCACTACATATTGTTTCTTACTCATCCAACTGACTGCACCTCCAAATAGGTTAAACACATACCCACTTGTAGATCTTCTTTGATCGAGATCTCTAGCCCAGTCTGCATCAACAAAGCCATGAATATCCAACACTCTGTCCAATCCTAGTCTTCCTTGGTAGCACACACCATAATCACTAGTGCCACGCAAATACCTTAAAATCTGCTTCATTGTTGTCCAATGATCCTTCCCTGGTTTTGACATAAACCTGCTCAATACTCCCACTGCATGTGCAATGTCTGGTCTAGTAAAGACCATCGCATACATCAAGCTACCGACTGCACTTGCATATGGAACACGGGACATGTCCTCTTCCTCTTCTTGTGTCTTGGGACACTATTCAGCAGATAACTTTACACCTATAGGAATAGGAACCTTCACCGGTTTACTATATTTCATATTAAACCTCTGCAATATTGTCTCGACATGCTTCCTCTGGTTTAACTAGATCTGCCTCTTTACCCAATCTCTTTTAATTTCCATGCCCAAAATATAGTTTGCAGCACCAAGATCTTTTATGTCAAATTTGGAGGACAAATGGGTCTTCAAATCCTAGATAATTTCTTTGTCATTCCAACCAACAACATATCATCCACATACAAGACTAGATAAATAACATGGTCACCAATTAATTTAAAATTTACACAGTGATCTGCTTTGCTTCTGGTGAAGCCAAGTCCCCGTATATATGTATCAACTTTATGATACCACATCCTTGGTGACTGTTTTAACCCATACAGAGACTTCTTTAACTTGCATACCAATTCTTTCTTACCCTTCACTACAAAGCCTTTAGGTTGCTTCATGTAGATCTCCTTTTCTAGATCCTCGTAAAGAAATGATATCTTCACATCCATCTGTTCTACCTCAAAATAAAAAGCAGCAACAACAGATAAAAGCAATATAATAGAAGTTACATTGACAACAGGAGAAAAAATATCACCAAAATCAATTCCCGGCACTTGGGAATAACCTTTTGCTACCGACTGAGATTTGTATTTCTCCACCTTTCCTTCTACATTTGTCTTCTTCTTGAACACCCATTTGCTGCCAATGGGTTTCCTTCTAGCCGGCAACTCCACCCAGATCCCAAGCCTCATTTTTGTGCAAAGATGTCATTTCATCAACCATGGCCTCTTTCCAGAGTTTTCCATCCTCTGAATCTATTACTTCCTTCACAATTCTAGGATCATCATCAGTAATAGATAAAGAAAAATTTGAACAGAAAGTAAATGGACTATACCTTTCTAGTTTCCTTCTTTCTCAAACTGATCTTCTCACACCCGAAGTTTGTGTCTCTTCATCTTTTGATTCCTCCTCTGTTGTAGAGTTTAATTCTTCCTCCTTTAGATCAAACTCTATCTTCTTAGGTTCCTTTGGTTGGACTTCATGTTTAATAACATCTTTCATCTCTCTAAACACCACATCTCGGCTGTACACAACCTTCCTTGTTACTGGGTTCCAAAGCTTATAACCCTTTAAACCATCCTTATACCCAATAAATTTTCACTTTTCAGATTTACTATCCAACTTGGTTCGTTTCTACTTTGGAACATGTACATATGCATCACATCCAAATACCCTCAAATGTGAAAGAGAGGGTTTCTTACTAGTCCATACCACTTGTCGAGTCTGATCCTCCAATGCTAATGAAGGTGATATGTTGACTAGGTAACATGTTGTCTCCACCGCCTCTACCCAGAATTCATGTCCTAACCCGACTTCACTGAGCATGCTTCTTGCCCTTTCCATCAACGTCTTGTTCATTATTTCTGCATCTCCATTTTTGCTGAGGTGTATATGGAGTAGTCTTCTACCATGCTATACCACACTTCTTACAGAATTCTTCAAATACATTACTACAAAACTCTCCACCGTTATCTATCCTCAGCGCCTTTATTTTCTTCTTTGTTTGGTTTTCCACCATTGCCTTAAATTCTTTAAACTTGTCAAAGAATTCAGATTTCTTCTTAAGGAAATATATCCACGTATTCTTTGAGAAGTTATCTATAGATGATACATAGTACACAGACTTACCCAGTGATGGAACCTTCATAGGTCCAAACACATCACTGTGCACAAGCTCTAATATCTGTTTCGCCCTCTTACCACCAGAGGGGAAACTCACCTGATTCTACTTCCCATATACACAATTTTCATAGAAACCAAAATCCAGAGAGCTATTACTCATGCCTTCTACCATACCTCATGAAGTATTGAATGCCCTTCTCTCCAATATGTCCAAGCCTTTTATGCCACAACATGGTCTTCTCTCCAGAGACCACTAGATTTTCTACTCCACTTTTAGGAACTACAGAATTGTTGCACCCATCAACAATAGTGCTACCTTGCAGCTTGTACAGAGTTCCAATCCAAACTCCCCGCATCAATACTAGTGCTCCCCGAACCATCTTGCAGGTATCCTTCTCGAACACTATTTTTACACCTGCATCATCCAACTTGCTTACAAAAATCAAGTTTCTGGCTAATGCAGGAATATGCAGAACACCCGGAAGTGTTCTAACCTTTCCACCTTGAAACTTCAACTTTACTTTTCCACAACCAATGATTCTAGCCTTCCTGTCATCCCCCAAGAAGACATCACCACCATCATATTTCTCATACTCATAGAACCACTCTCTATCGGGAGTGAAGTGAAAGGATGCACCTGAGTCAATCAACCATGCCTCATGATCTACATGTGTACTTGAAGAAGCTGTTTGGTCAATTTAGTGTTGTCTAAATTGCTATCATAAATTGTCAACCTGGGGCTCGTAAGCTGA
>APFE030560165.1:0-25491 GCA_000404065.3 Pinus taeda
ATAAATAAGTAAAATTATTTTAGATTCATTCTAAATATGAAAAAATTAATATATAGGAATGTGTTGTTTTATAAATTTAGTAATATAATTTTAATTTGATATTTTTGGATTCATTATGATTGAGTCAATTTTTTTTGTCAAATTCCAACCAAAGATTATTTAGGTGGCTATTACACCTTAAAGACTACTCCTTATTTAGGTGGTTATTAGAGCTAATAAAAATTGACAAATAGTTCATTATGATTCACATTACATACATAATTAAAACATATAACTAAAATAAATTCACTACTATACAAAACAGGTAGCCATGTGATCTTGAATCTAGAAAAAAACCAAGTTGTTCCCCAACTATTTTTTATTAGTTAAACTTTCACCCTTACACAACCATTAACATTTTTTATCCCTGAAAAAATGGAAAATTGTGTATGGTAAATTATGTATGTATGTGACTTTTAATTTTATTCAACATTAAATTGTTTTGTTGATATCAAATGTGTTTTTTACGGTTAGGTGATTTCATTGTTTCATCATGGATCCAGTTATTTGGAGTTGTCTTCCATTCGAAGTTCTTGAACTTGTCTTCCTGTGGCTCCCTTTATCGGTTGTGATAAAATTTAGCATTGTTTGTAAAAAATGGAAGAATGCTTTGCAAAACCCTTCCTTCTTTTTATGTTGCAATAATGTCTCTACGAATGAATTTAGATTTCTCGTTCCTTTCCTCAATAGTGAAGACAATTGTTTTGTTTCTCAACACCTTAATCAAAATGGCCACATATGTCAATTTCATTTGCGATTCGATTCAAGATACAAAGTAGAGTGTATTGTTGGACAAATGGTGGTTTTATCCTTAGCAACAGAATGCTCCCAAACACACAACTATTTTGTGACGAATCCATTTACAAAGGTATTTAAAAACATAGGGCCAATACGAACTGGAGACCAAGGATTCTTTTCATTATTGGAAAATGTAAGTAGCAGAAAATATGACTAGGTTGTTCTAAAACATATGTATGATATAATGCAGTCTAAATTTTATGTTTGTAGTAGTATTGATAGGGTATGGCAAAAGGTTGTTGTTCCATTTGGTGGCACTTCACCCCCTAAGAATGTAGTGTTTTATAAAAGTAAATTGTTTTGGATGTATCTAGATAAGGAGTGTGACTATTATCCTCGGTATGGGTATACAATCTACTGGTTTGACGTAATAAAAAATGAGTGGTGTCTTTCATTTGTTCCAATCAGTGACATACGTTGTATGTCATTAGCAATATACATGAATCAATTGATATGCCTTATCAATGACGGCTCCACTTCTGTATGGTCAATTGAAGAATTAGATCATTTCCAATTTGGTCAACCATGTGTTGAACGAAGAATTGACTACTTTGAAGATGATTGGGGTTTCAGATGGAATTTGTTGGAAGAAATTTCTGCAGATATAAACAGCAAATGTCCTGGTTATTTTATGTTTCGAACAGTCCATGGTTCGGTTCTTATGTGCAACTGTAATGAAGTTCCTTTCCTATTATATGACATGATGACTCACATTTGTTTTTGATGCAGGTGCATCTCACCCTTTTCTTAATCAAATAAAAATCCAAGTGGAGCGATGAAGACGTGGACCAGCGAAGCTGAACGAAGGGAGAAAAACAGAGGAAAGTCTGCTTTAACACAGAAAAACAAACTTAAAAGCGGATTTAAAGTGGATAAGTTTTAAAATAGATTTAAAGTGGCTTTAAAGCAGATAAGGGATACTTATCTGTCATGCATGCGTCTTTAGTTGGTGAAAAACAAGGATAGGATCAATACTTCCAATCTAACACTTCTTGTATATATATGTGTAGTGTGATAGGATGAGAGAGATCTGTTCCGTGAGGAATTTTGTGAGTGTCAAGATGTAGCCGAGCTTGAGCTCGTTTTAAGGCTGAAATGCCTTAATTTTGTAACTGTTTTGTGTAATATGTAAACCTGGGTTCAGTGTATGTGTGTACATTTATGTGTGTTTTATGATTGAGTAATTCATGTGTTTCGAGTGTGTTAAGTTATGGATTTTATAGTTTAATATATACGTTAATTTCTATAGTGAGGAATGTTCAGCCCTCCATGGCGTCTACAGGTTCAGGTCTGTTGGCATTGCACACTATGGAATCTTGTTAATTATAAGGAGCTCAAAAGCTGGCTTGAGGACCTGGGCTGAATCTTTAAGACTAGCTCCAATACAGTTGAAGGCGGATTCTTTTATTTTGCAGCTTGTTGGAGGATGTTTTTTCTCTGGTTTTCATAACAGAGGATAAGCTGGCGACCGTGCGCGACCCGCACGGGTTTCAACCCCTGGTCATGGGAAGGCGCAAGAATGGGGCCGTGGTCTTTGCCTCTGAGACGTGCACAGGGACCTTATTGAGGCGAGCTATGAACGCGAGGTGAGGCATGGTGAGATCATTGTCGTGGATAAAGATGGTGTGAGCGGTATGTGCTTGATGCCGCAAAAGCAGAGGATTTATCTATTGCTATATATATATTGTATTACCATGTGGCGGCGAGGTTTGAATATTCATAGTGCATGCTTGTTTTGGGTTAAAGGGATGATCGATATTTAATATAAACCGCTTCCGAAAAGACTGAGTGGGCCATAACCCACAGGTCCAGGATCGAGATGCATATCTGAAAAGGGATTTTGGCTTACCCCAAGATCGCTTTTCATCAAGTGGTATCAAAGCAGGGAAAGGATTCCTCCCAGAAGGAAGAAGAATGCAAGCAGAAGGTGAGAAGATTTGCAGCAACCTAGAGAAGGATGCCCAAAGACCGAGTGAGGAGGGCTTGGTGAGGTATTGTGTAACAGAGGAGACTGTTACTGCAGAGGTTGGTTGCAGCTCACAGAAAATCATGAAAGCAATTCTAGTGAAGGAATGCAGTGGATAAAATTGCTAGGGACAAGGAAAAGCATATGACGAGGAGGTCATAAAATATTTGTACCTCGGGAGTCTGATGCAGGTGCATCTCACCCTTTTCTTAATCAAAGAAAAATCCAAGTGGAGCGATGAAGACGTGGACCAGTGAAGCTGAACGAAGGGAGAAAAACAGAGGAAAGTCTGCTTTAATGCAGAAAAACAGACTTAAAAGCGGATTTAAAGCAGATAAGTTTTAAAACAGATTTAAAGTGGCTTTAAAGCGGATAAGGGGTACTTATCTGTCATGCATGCATCTTTAGTTGGAGAAAAACAAGGATAGGATCGATACTTCCAATCTAACACTTCTTGTATATATATGTGTAGTGTGATAGGATGAGAGATATCTGTTCTGTGAGGAATTTTGTGAGTGTCAAGATGTAGCCGAGCTTGAGCTCGTTTTAAGGCTGAAATGCCTTAATTTTGTAAACGTTTTGTGTAATATGTAAAACTGGGTTCAGTGTATGTGTGTACATTTATGTGTGTTTTATTATTGATTAATTCATGTGTTGCGAGTGTGTTAAGTTATGGATTTTATAGTTTAATCTATACATTAATTTCTATAGTGAGGAATGTTCAGCCCTCCATGGCGGCTACAGGTTTGGGTCTGTTGGCGTTGCACACTATGGAATCTTGTTAATTATAAGGAGCTCAAAAGCTGGCTTGAGGACCTGGGCTCAATCTTTAAGACTAGCTCCGATACAGTTGAAGGTGGATTCTTTTATTTTGCGGCTTGTTAGAGGGTGCTTTTTCTCTGTTTTTCATAACAGAGGATAAGCTAGCGACCGTGGGCGACCCGCACGGGTTTCAACCCCTGGTCATGGGAAGGCGCAAGAATGGGGCCATGGTCTTTGCCTCTAAGACATGCACGGGGACCTTATTGAGGCGAGCGTACGACGTGAGGTGAGGCATGGTGAGATCATTTTCGTAGATAAAGATGGTGTAGCGGTAATGTGCTTGATGCCGTCAAAAGCAGAGATTTATCTTATCTTATATATATATAATATAATATATAATTATATTATATATATATATATATATATATATATATATATATATATATATATATTATATATATTGTATTACCATGTGGCGGCGAGGTTTGGATATTTATAGTGCATGCTTGTTTTGGGTTAAAGGGATGATCGATATTTAATATAAACCGCTTCCAAAAAGACTGAGTGGGCCATAACCCACAGGTCCAGGATCGAGATGCATATCTGAAAAGGGATTTTGGCTTACCCCAAGATCACTTTTCATCAGTTTTCCAATAGATATTGATAATTAAACTAATGAGCAGATGTCTTGGTTTTGGTACCCAACATTGGAGGATTGCAATGATTTGATTGAGTATGGAAATGTTTTTTCAATTGCTCCTTGTATGGATTCTATTGATGAGATTCCACCATTGGATATGGATATGGATTCTTAGGATATTAGTATTCTTATGAGTTCTTATAAATATTTCCATTTTATATACTCTCTATGGTTGTGGAAAATATTTCCATTTTTGTCTCTATACATACTATGGGTCTTTATGGTAATACTTTAAAATTATGTTTGTATCGATCTCTGCAATGTAAAATGTTTCATATTGTTTCCCCTAGATTTTTCTTACTTACATGTAAATGTTTCTCAATGTTATGCATTTTTATTTGTTTGTATAATTATAATTTCTATGAGTTATGTTATACATATTATTTGTATTGGTTTTTGTCATTGATTCTTAAACAATGTTATATGTTTATGTTCATTTTAATATTTACATTTATATTTTGATAGTATATAGTTCCAAATTTTTAAATATACTTCCAATTCATACAATTCTTAGAATATTGTGCCCCAATAGTATGGGTTTCGTTTTGATTCTAATATGATACATGGAAATTTAGACTTATTTGTTTAAGCCATATGGAAGAATTCATTTCTGTTTTTTTCCATTTTGAATTTTTTTTTTTTTTTTTAGCCATTTGGAAAAATCCTTATACATTTTGATAAGTTTATATGGTTGGAAAAAAAAAAACATATACACTTTTTATGTTTTTTATGATTTCCAAAAAAAAACTTGTGCCTTTTTCAGTCTTTTTTGTTTGTTTATATTAGATATTTGTTATGTTCCATGTTTATGGTTCCATAATGAACATTTTATTATTCATTATAGACATGTCATCTAAAGGCACAAGAAAGCTTACAAAAAAAATGAAATTTATCACCAAAATCACTTGAGAGGTCTAATGAAAGTCGTTGTTTACAGTATCAACAAAATAAGGATGCCATAAATGAGCATAGGAGAGCTACATATAATAGAAAAACGAGTGAAGCCACTCTTGAAAATGATTTTATTATTCCTCGTAAGTATTGTACTATGGATGATATAATGGAAATAACATTTCCTGTTGATAGTTCATGATCAAGATATGCTCCCCATCAGCATAATCTTGTTGTTCGATGCTCTCCTGAAAATGTTCATAGCATTGGGGAAGAACACCATATCAATAATGTGGATGCAAATGTCCACCCTAACCTTCCGTGTGTCCAATTGCATGTTTTAATGGCCAAAGGTTGCAAAACATCCATGGTGGAGGTAATGATGACATTTTGTGTGATGATTTGGATGATAGTTTACTTGGCCATTTGTTTGATAATTTGGATCCACTTGCTCGAAACATCACATCTTCAAATCTGGCTTCTTAAAGTAATGTGGTCCCACCAAGAGAATCAGTCATCCCTGATAGTGTTTTGCATGGAACAATGGAGGTAACACAAGTATATTTTGATTTTCACTACAATAGTGGTTGTTTTATTACATTCCTATATTTACAAAGTTTTGTTTACTAAACTTATGTTATTTTATTCTCTTCGAATATGATACAACTTTTTTTGATAGAGGTCTAGAAATTAACTCCCAAAGTGTTCCATCTACTAATATGAGAAGTGAAGATGAAGCATGTCATAACCTTCCTGTGCATTCTCCTCGATGATCAAATTGCCAGACTAATGTAAATTTTCAATGTTTTTTATTTGCTTTTCATTTTTTAAATTTCTAGTTTCTTGGACATTGAATTTTAGGCGTATTTTATTTTCTTTGAATAGGACACAAGTCATTTAATTATAGGCATACAAATTAACTTCGTAGATGTTCCATCTACTGATGTTAGAAGTGAAGAGGAACCATCTCATAGCATTCATCCACATCGCCAAACAAATATAAATGTTGAGTGAATTTGATATTTTTCTCATTTTTTCATTTACAATTGCCTAGAGATTGTATTTTGTAACCTTTTAGGGAGAAACCATGATCTCAATCATTAGGTTGGAGAATTGGAATCCAAAACATCAAATTGTAAAATTAATGTAGATTTTCAATGTATTTGATTTATTTTCAATTTTTGAATCTTTCTTTTTTGGACATTTAGTTTTATAACGTATTTTATTTTTTTGAAACAGGAAACAACTCATTTGAATAGAGGCATAGAAACTACCTCCCAAAATGTTCCATCCACTGATCTTAGAATCCAAGAGAAACCATCTCATAACCCTCATCCACATGAAGACACAAATGTAAATTTTGAACGCATTTGATTATTTTTCATTTTTTTCTTTTCTAATTAGTTTGAAATTAAATTTTAAAGTCTTTTATGACAAAGAGACCTTTATATCCTCTCAGGTTCACGAAATGCACACCATAAATTTTAAAAGACATTCTCATAGATCCATTCCACATGCTTCAAACTTCTGAAGGGAATCTCATGTTCTTGAAGATGAAGTACATGTTAGAAGAAATTTTACTCTTCCCAATGGTTTTCAACATGATTTGGCCAGTATAGATCATATTCATTTTGATGAAAACATGATTGCAGTGCACAAAATATTTCGAGCAAAGATAGATAGATTTTCAGTTTTCCAAATGTGCCACATTTTCCAAGAATCATATCCTGGAATCCATGTTGTGATACATTCTGAAGGACCTATTTGCAGACTATGTAAGAGTGAAAGAGGAGCCCATCGTTTTTGTTGATATAATACCATGGATCTTGGTGAGAAACCTCATATTTTAAGAGTTCTTACTCAAGTTGAAGAAATGCTAAAAGCACGTGTGAATCCTATTTTGAAAGTGACACATGCTCGAGGTGGGAAATATAAGTATAGTGGTCATACAATTAGCTTTCCTCAAGATATTTCTGCAATTGTACAAAGCCTTCCACGTCATGTTGAAGATATTGACTTTCTAATTGTGAGGAGACACATCGCTTAGTCTAAATTTTATGAATGTTATGTCAAAAGATCTTGAGTGATGGCTAAATTATTATCGAGATGTTGTAATTGATTATGATTCAGTGAATACGCTGCCCGAAAGATCAACAGATGTCTCCTCCAGGCTTAATTTTTTTTATTTTGATATTGAAGAATCTAAGATAAATGAAACTAATAATGAAGGGTTTCCTGTTGAGCATTTTCCCTCTCATCCTTCTTCTTTTGTTGCTCACCTACCAAATGAAAGAAGAGAAGTGGAAGAAATTATAACTTTTCTTTATAATCTTGATTCTTCACATGTTCAAGACATGGATTGGCCTAGTATTGGAACCTCTCCAGTGAATGAATATAATACAGAGGGGATATTAGATATGGCATTCCCAACATTGTTCCCCACTAGTGATATTGATTTTTTGCAACCATGTATTTGTAGTTTTGAACTTCATGAGTATGCATTGCATCTTCTTAGGTACTATGATCATAGATTTGGAAGCCATCCTCATTTTCGATATTACCTATTGAACATGATAATGAGGAATCAGAGCCAAGCAGCTGCTGTGGTTTTTGCAAAGAAACATTTACATGATAACTCACCTACAACAATTGAAGAGTTGCATCACCAACTATCTGATTTACCAGATAATAAGTTGGTTGAGCATCTTATGTGGTTTGGTTCTTCTCTGAGGGGTACAAGGGTATACTAGACTAAGGGTCGATCTGAGTTAATGGACATGATTACTCAATTAGGACGTCCATCTTTATTTTTCACTTTGAGTGTAGATGACACAAAGTGGCCAGAGTTTCATAACCTCATGCCCATACATTCACATTCTTGTTCTTCAAATGAGCATCGTATGAAAATTGAGAATGTTATCTAGTACCCTCATACTATTTTGGCATTTATGCACCACAGATTCAATATTTTTTGAGAGGAAGTTATTCAAAAATATCTTAAAGCTAAAGACTTCTGGTACAGGTTTGTGTTCAATTTTTTTCTATACTTTTTCAACTTTTATTATGATTCTATTTATATTTTTTGTAGTAACTATATCTTCATTTTTTTCAGATATGAGTGGAAACATAGAGGTTCAACACATATCCATGGTTTCCTATGGTTAGAAGGTGCTCCTAACATGGAAATACTTGATTGGTCAAATAGTTCTGATGTACAACTTGCAAAGATATTCTTCGACAAATATGTAACTACATGAATCCGCGTGACATACATCGTTGCAACATAATGGTTCCACGAAGCCTCAATTATGACCCTTGCCTATTGAATACTAGTAAGATTTTCTCTTCTAATCCTCATAATGATTATGAGGAATTGTTAAACTATGTCCAAAGGCACACAAAGTGTACTGTAGATTCTTGTTTTCACAAAAAGGGCACTATTATAACATGTCGGTACAATGCTCCACGGGATCTTTGTGATGAATCAAGATTGTTCATAGATGATCAAGGAAGAAAAAAAATATGAGCCAAAAAGAAATGATGACAGGCTTAATGTACATAACATTGACCTTCTAACAATGTGGCATGCAAATGTTGGTTGCCAGCCAGTGCTTTCTCGCTATGTTGTGTTGAAATACATTGCTAAGTATGCATCAAAAGCAGAAAAATATCTGAAAGTTATCATCATATGTTGACTAGAATTTCAAATTCTATTGGCTGTGAGTATCATGCTTTATGTGCATATAGAAAGTTTCTTGTAGAAATGATTGTTGACCATGACATTGGAGCACAAGAAACATGCCATATGATGCTTAAGCTACCTCTTGTTGTTTGTAGTTGGAAATTTGTTTCCTTATTTAATGTTGGAAGAAAGGTTTTTAGGAAAATCTCAAGGGATGGATTGCAATGTTCATCTGAGAATACTTTTGTTCAGCATTATCAGAAGAGACCTTTTTTCCTTGAATATCTATCTTTGATAGAAACAACAAGATCTTGGACATTTGATAGCAAGCGTAAACAAGATCCATGGAAGCCTAGAGATGTTCATGCTATTGTTCGGTTTTGGCCATGGTTTTATTCTATTCCTGGTGAGCTTCAAAGGAATTTGAAACCTTTTTCTGGATAGAATTGCTTTGTACAAGCCATTTTGTGGCATTCCTACAGAAATTGGCCTTTCAGTTGAAATTATTATTGAAAATTGGAAGAATTTTCGATATTGAGCATGGCATGTTGATCGAAATCCAACAATTATAGACAATATTAAAGATGAAGAATATGGTGATTTTTCTAACCAGGAAATGAATCTTGAAGATGATTTTCATTAATGGAAAATTTTCTCTCGCTTGGTTCCACCAAATGATGTGAATGTTTCTAATCTTCAGACCCTTGGTCGAAGGGACTTTGATATATCCTTTGACAGGGAAAGTACAACTATTTTTGATGATGTTATAGAAAAAGCTATTAAGGGGTGATATTGTTGACCTTTCAAATAGAACATTTGCATCTCAGAAAAACAACGACTTTCTTTTGAAATTGTCTTAAGGTACTTTACTGAATATGAGATTCGTGAAGCTCTTCTTATGATTATTCAAGGCACTGTGGGAACTTGGAAGTCTTTCCTTATCCATTGTATTTTTGAAGCTCTTTCTAATTCGTCAATTAATGGAAGAATCCCTTTGCTTATTCTTGTCCCAATAGGAATAGCTACTTTTAATATACATGCAAAAACAATACACTTAGCTCTAAAAATTCCAATTAAAGATATGCAGCCACTACAGGGGCAATGACTTGCAGTATTCCAAGAAGAAATGTGACATGTTAGATATATATTGGTTGATGAAATGAGATTTCTAGGACCAAGGTTGTTTATGCAAATAGATTCTTGATTACGAGAAGCATTTCCAAAGAAAAGGAATTGTCCTTTTGGTGGTAGATCCATCATCCTTGTGGGTGACCTTGGCCAACTGCCTCTTGTGAGAGATAAACCTTTGTATGCAGGTAATTCAGGAGGGAAATTCATTTGGAACAAATTCAACATTGTTGTCACTCTTGACACAATCTTTCCCCAACAAGGGAATAATGAGAAACAATCATGTTTTCGTAGAGTCCTAAATAACATAAGAAATGTAGAACCTGTTCTTGAAGATTGGGAGTTTCTTATGCCACGGGTTGATATGAGGTTGCATCCTAGAGAAAGATATTTATTTAATGTAGTAGTTCACATGTTTCCAACAAATAATTTGGTCTCCTTCCATAATAGGCATATGTTAAAATAATTAAATTCTCCAATTGCACGATGTGTTGCTGAGAATTCAAGGCATTAAGAAATCAGTGGTGTTGATGATGACCAATTGGATTGTGAAGTTTTGTTGTGTCATGGTCAACATGTTATGTTGACATGTAATTTATGGGTTGAAGTTGGCTTGGTGAGTGGTGCACTTGGTTATGTTAAGGATATATTTTATTCGCCTATCTCTAAGCCACCTCAACTTCCAATGTTCACAACTGTTGTTTTTGATAAGTATGTTGGTGCTCTATTTGATACAAGCACTCCAAACATTTCCCCTATCACACCAATGATAAGAGGAAATCAAAAAAAATTTCCTTTGAAGATGGCATGGGCTATTACAATCCATAAGTCACAGGGATTGACTTTAGAACGAGTGTCAGTTGATATCAGGAATAAAGAGCAGCAAGGCCTTACCTTCATAGCCATATCAAGAGTGAAATCAATAGATGGTTTATGCATTGTACCGCCTTTTCCTTTTCAACATTATTCGAAGATGAAAGATAGTGCATATGTTACAATTAGGATGAAGGAAGAGGAGCGACTGAAAGTCCATATCGTTATGACATACAATTAATAACATTGTGACCTTCTTTATAGTATGTTTTTTGAATTTATTTTATTTTCTTCTTGATTTACTTTTAATATAATAAACATTTTCATATATTTATTAGATCAATAAATTCATCATATTCATAGTAATATTTTAGAAAGTTGTTTACATCGTTTTTCATGTTGTTCAATTTACTTTTTTTTTCTTAAGTGCCTATTGCTCTTTTCTTTGCAACAGACCATTCAAACATAAACAATGAGTTATATGAACCAATCATTCAAAATCATTTTTATAACTGGTTCACATTGATATTAATTTTGTGGATTCATATTACATCTGAAATGAAAAAATGGAGGTTTTGAATATTGGCCATCACCATGGCCAATATTCATTTTTTGAATATTGGTCATGGTTTTATTCTATTTCCACAGTTTTTTCTATTGTATTTTGAAATGAGGCTTATATTTCTAGAAATTTTTATATCATTTGGTTCATGTAACACTAGTTTGTTTTTTTCATGTAACACTATAACATTAAGTTTTTTAACATAAATACAAATGGGGTGTTATGTTTTATGTATATATATGTGTGTGTGTGTGTGTATGTGTATGCTTATTTATTTGTGCATGTCTTTATTGATTTTTCTTTTGTTTTTGTGTCTTTCGAATGAAGATATGGACAATAATGATGTCATCTATTATTCCATAACAATACGTGATATTGCTAGAGCTATAAGCTTTCTTTCCTATCTTCGGAACAAGTTTGATAGAAAACATGGGTTCCATCCTGCATTTATTGATGATCATATTTGTGAGCTAGATCAAACAAAAACACAAGTAAAATATGTGAAACATGTGCACCAGAGGGAGTCTATGAGGAGAAAAAGAAGGAATTGGTTGGAAGGTGTTAAGTATCGTGATCATTATCCTGTTGATTTGAATTGGTGCTCCTTTTGTCATCAGTATAGTTATGTTTTGGAAGCGGCTACTCCATAGATGACTTTTGAAACATTGTTTGCAATTCAATTTTGTGGTGGAATTATTTGATGTAAAGAAAAAAAAATATATATGTTAAGACTCAATGTTCTTTCTATGGTTGCAATGTTGGTTAAATTGATTTTTTTTAAACACTAATGTTTTTTTTATGTACAAAATTTGATGCAGGAGCATTCACCCCAAGTAAATCATTGTATATTAGTAGACATAGCGGGTCTTGTGTTTTAGGGAAGTTGGTTTTCCAAGTATTGAGTTAATGTAAATATTTAGGCCTTTGAGTGATTTTCAATGAGAATAGAAATTAATTAGACATATTTTAAATGTTCTTGAATGTAGGAGAACATGAGAGGGTTAGGAATAGTTAGCAATTAGTTTGAAGAAACTGTTGAGCAACTATAAAGAAACTACTTAGAGTGTATTGAAACAAAAAAAGAGAAAGGTTGGAGGGGACAGTCGGCCAATCAGCTAGCAAGCCATCCAAGGAGAGTGTGTTTGTAAGCCTACAAGCAAGAGAGGGAGAGAGGCCATTATAATCAGAATATCAGGCCAGAGAGACAGAGTCTCGTTGTGTAATCAATTGTTATTTGTTTATATACAGAAGAACTAAATTCTGAGTTCGAATGTGTGTTTGAATGTTGAATGATGAATAATGGTTGAATTGGAATTCAATACAAATGCGTGTGCAGATAGGTCAAGGCAAATACATAGTGGAGGAAAAGTGGCTGAGGAGAGGAACAAACCATAGGTTCGTAATGGACCTTTAAATCCATTAAGGGTTAAAGAAATGATCAAGGACAAGATCAATCAAAGGAGCATGAGAGGGTAGTCCAAAAGG
This sequence comes from Pinus taeda, assembly GCA_000404065.3. Taxonomy (NCBI): domain Eukaryota; kingdom Viridiplantae; phylum Streptophyta; class Pinopsida; order Pinales; family Pinaceae; genus Pinus; species Pinus taeda. The sequence continues at coordinate 12,827 of APFE030560165.1, forward strand.
AGTCACATAGCGAAAACAACAAAGAACAAAAATGAGTTAAAGAAACCCTAGAAACCACAGAAGAATAGAAGAAATAGTGAAAAAACCCAAGTAAAGAAGCAGACGAGGAATTGAAGTATTGAGGCTTAGAGACTGTTGGATCTGGAAGATAAACAGTCCAGACTAAATCACATTGGTAGAGTCCTTTTAAAAGTAATCAAAACTGAGCCTTAAGGAATTGTGGTGAGTGATGGTCGATTGATCATGGACCGTTGGATCGGGACCAAATCAATGGTCTAGATCTAATTGCAAGTCGACAGTCAGAGGTGCCAAGGGATAACGATGCGTCATTGTGATATCACCGATAGTGATAAATCGACAATTGGAAAGTTAGAAATCAGTGTTGTGGAAAGGATTGGAGTGAAGAGTGGACCTGAAAAGTTATGTAGCGCAATTAATGTGATTTGAAGTCTAGGAAGGTATGCGTTATCGCATATCGGAGGACCGAGAGGAATAAATGTTAGTGGAACTCGCGATAGGAGAAGTTTCGAACTGCGATAAATTTTAACCTTGGGGTCTGTGCAGAGACCGTACCAAGGTGGAAAATGTGAGTTTTTGGTATATTTCCTTTGTAATTGGATTATTAGGAAATTAGCCTCGATAAAGGGTTTTCATGCATTAATTATGTATTAACCAAGGGGAAAGGTTATAAATGTGGGTTTTAGGATGGTCGAAGGATTATAAAGGTTGTGAGGGGTTTTAATAGTCCTGATATTAAAGGAATGGAAGGTTTATAAGGAATAACCAGTCCCGATAGGAAGGGTTTGAGAAAAAGACTTTAATAAAGTGTTATTGCAAAGTTTTAAGCGGGGTGATTAGGTTCCGACAACAAGGAACTATTATATAGGGCCTAAATCATTTATGGTTGAATATCTTGACTCTTGGTTAGTTAAAATACCTATGACGAATGTGTTTATGTGTCCATATCCATACTGTGGGTGTTATCAGGGGTAGCCTGCATTAATTAGTATCAGAGCAATTTAAAATCTCTTGGAGAAAACTTAGAATAGAGTTGTGTTTGAGTTGTTTATGCAGGCAAGAGAGGATCAGATTTTAAATTGATAAACAGCATGCACACTGGGATAAAAGTGAAATAGAACTTGCAGATGCAAGATGAGAGGGAATAATCCATTCAAAGTGTAGGAGAATGGTGGAACAGGATCATGCAGAGACCTTGAAGGTGAGATGACATGTTTTATTTCAAATTGAAATTGAAGATTGTGTTTGCAGATGAAGTATCTCAACAAAGGATAGCAAGAGAAGCTATGAGAGGAGAACTTGATGTGTTCTTGAAGGCAGAGTAAGGAAAACACTCTGCAGGGGAAGTGGCAGTGAACCTGAAGAATCCAATTGAAGGTTGGATAGAGAGGATAAGGGTATTCTCAAAAGGGAACTGAGAAGTAAGCTTTTGAAAGCTTGGGAATGGTCTTTGTTTTAAATATCACTGATATACATGTAACAACAATTAGTGAAGCATCTCATTAAGAAGATCATAGCCTTAAGAGAAGTGATGAAAGAAGCTAGTAAGTGTTTTTAAGAGAATGTGGTCAGAACCTAGTATTTCAATTGTGATTGAAATACAAAAGGACAGTTGTGTTGTTAAAAGGTGCAGGTGAGTTGAAGCCTAGGAGTAGAGAGAAGTGCTCAAAGGAGGTTCCAGAGATAGAGAACCAAGTACTTGCTAAAAGACCAAGTACAGAGGAAAGCTTGGTGAGGTAGGGTTGCAACAAGGAGGACTTGTTGTTGCATAGGCTTTAATACAACTCATAGTGAATGAATGAGGAACTCATAGATGTGGAGAAGAAGATGACTATTGATCGTCATAGCAAAGGTTCTGAGCAAGACCATAATAGAAGAAAGATAAAGAAATAGGTTGCCAAGGCTAATGGCAAGAGGATGAGTCAAGAGGAGCTTGACAAGGAAATTGCAGAGATAAAGGGACAACTCAATGTATTGAGGATGATACTTGAGGAAAACCAAAGACAAGGTTGGGCCTTGAGGAAAAAGGTAGTGAAGTGGTCTAAGCTACATAGTAGACTACAGTAGAAGCAAGTAAAGTGGCAGGTGGAAGAACTCAGAGGGGTTGAGTTAGAAATGGAATAATCCATTTGTGGACTAGAACAGGGTGAAGTTCTGGGTGACTATGAAGACTTGAAGACTAAAACTTCAAGGGAGACAAAAAGGTCACATGATTTTAAATATAATGATTTATGTGTTGTTGCAGGTGAAACACACGAAGAAGGACAATTTTCTAATATTGTCATAAAGAAGGAAGAAGATAGGCAGAATCTAAATTCTGCTCTAAAAGAAGAAGATAGTGAGGATGGTATAGAACTTCTTGGAGGACTTCCAAGTGAGATGACAGGTTGGTGGCATGAGTTAAGTCTTGTGGAAGAAAGACTAGAAGACCCAAAAGTATGTGTTCAAATTGTAAAATAAAAATTGAATGGGAATGAAGAAGTTCACTACAATGAACAAAGACATGAAGACATCATTGGAACATATGAGGTGAAGGAGAGACTAGCTGACAGTCTCGTGAATTCTTTTGAGAATTCAAAACAACACACTAATGTGCTGATAGAAGAGGAGAAAATAGAGCAACAAATGAATGCTCAGTTAATAAAGGAACTTAGGAAGTTTGTATAGATAATGGATGTTCAATTGAGGTCAAAGAAACTCAAAATAGTTGAGCTACAACAAAACAGAGTTATTGGAGAAGAACAAGTTCCTTGTGAACTTGAAGATGGAGAAATGATGTCCAAAACATCAGTTGAGGCTATTGAGCCTTATTTTTTTGAAATTAACAATTTGTGTATGTTTGTAGATGTAACACATGATGATGGATGATCTTTGGGTATTGTCAAAGAAGAGGAAAAGGAGAGACAGAAATTGAATTCTGTTTTGAAGAAGAAGGATGAGATAGTTAGGTCTCATGAGGAAGCTTATACACAATTGGAGGAGAATATTTCTTTTTAGCATACTGCTAAAGTTGTAAACAAAGGGAGTTTGGCTTATATGGGTAGCCAAAATCAAGCAGAAGAGAAGGAAGACGTCAAGCATACAAATTTAACACTTGAAGAAGCTAACAGAGAGATTTTATTCTTAGAAAATATGTTAAGAGATTCTGAATCAAGCCATGAATTGAGACCTCAGGTAAATGATTTAATTTTTAGTAATTTAAATGAAGAAATGAGTTTTTTTTAAGAGTGCATAGGTAGATATGTGTATAAGGAAGATTCAGTCAGCCCAGAAGGATAGATGAAAGTGTCACGTAGTAGTGACAAAGAGAAGAATAGAAATGTATAGGAGGTTGGGATAAATATGTCTCATGCTAAAGAAGAATCATTCTTAGAACTAAAGGATACTGAACTAGCTACCAGGATTAGTCAAGGAGCTAAAGGATAGCTATGGAATGTTGTCAAGGAAAAGAAGGAGATTTGTGTTGAAATCTATAAGCAGCATAGTGATGAGGTGTTTGAAAGGAATCAGGTAGAAATTGAATTGTTGAAATATTTACTGGAAGCATCTGAGCATGAGAAAGGGATTACAAACATTGACATAAGAATGTCTTAAGTCTTGACTGAGACAAAAGAAGATATTAGATTGCTAAACCATGTTGTGTTAACTAATATACAAAGTAATGTGAGTGAATATGTTACTGCAGTCAGGGACTTGGAGAGCAGTTTACTTTTTGAAATTAAATTTGCAGACAAGGAGCAGCAATTAGATATTGCAAAGGGAGATAAATTCAAGGATACTCATGAAGTTTGGGTAGTAGAAATATCTACATCATTATCTCAAGCAATTTCAAGAATAATAACAGAAGTTGAAGTAGAAAAAAGAAGAAGGAAGTAATCAACAATTTAAATATGAAAGGACAATGTGCAGGGAGATGCAGTGGCAGAGTAATCAAAACAAATTTTTTTATCAATAGAGGATTGAACTGCAAGAGGCCATAGATGAACTATGGGATTTGATATGAGTACCTAAGAAAAGCTACAGCAAAGCCATGCAAGTAATCCATTGTAAAGTTGGATGGATGGTGAAGAATGTTGTAGTATACCTGGGGGGATAACATGGGGTACAAAGGAAGGTACCCAAGGGAATAATGTAATAATGGGATGGGCCATAGTAATAAATAAGGTGGTTAACCCATATCATGTAAGGGACCACAAGTAGTTAACAATAATGTAATAAGCCCTTGGTATTAGATAGATGGTATTAAGGGAACCATGGTAATGACCCATGGTATTGTATATATGAGGCCTATATAGAGGTTAGAGACTCCCCATTGAGAGATGTTAAGGATTATTGTATGAATAGGCATATGGCTTGTGGAGTGTTCTCCTTCCTTAAGGAGTGAATGTATGGTGTTGCCCTACATTAAGGGTTTTGATCAATAAAGAAGCATTTCTATCTATATTCAGATCTTGTTTTTTTAGTGATTATTCTTGGGTTTATTTCTATTATCATATATTTTTGGGTTAGATCTATAACAAATGTTGAAGGTAAAGGCAGTGGAGCACTACAGCATACGGTGTGGAAGCTTGGAAAGTTACAACCAAAAAGAGATGAAGAAAGTGAAGCTTATGGACAACAACAAACAAAAGTTTGGGACCTTGGAGGCTTCCTATTACATTATGAGAACACATAATCAGGAGATCATGAATGTTTTTAAGATTGGGAGTATAATGCAGGAGCATTCACCCCAAGTAAATCATTGTATATTAGTAGACATAGGGGCTCTTGTGTTTTAGGGAAGTTTGTTTTCCAAGTATTGAGTTAATGTAAATATTTGGGCCTTTGAGTGATTTTCAATGAGAATAGAAATTAATTAGACATATTTGTAAATGTTCTCAAATGTAGGAGAACATAAGAGGGTTAGGATTAGTTAGCAATTAGTTTGAAGAAACTATTGAGAAACTGTAAAGAAACTGCTCAGAGTGTATTGAAAAGAAAAAAAGAGAAAGGTTGGAGGGGAGAGTCAGCTAGTTAGCTAGCCAGCCAACTAGGGAGAGTGCGTCTGTAAGCCTACAGGCAAGAGAGGGAGAGAGGCCATTGTAATCAGAAGATCAGGACAAAGAGACAAAGTCTCGTTGTGTAATCAATTGTTATTTGTTTATATACAAAAGAACTCAATTCTGAGTTCGAATGTGTGGTCGAATGTTGAATGATGAATAATGGTTGAATTGGAATTCAATACAAAAGCGTGTGCAGACAGGTCGAGGTGAATACACAATGGATGGAAAGAGGCCGAGGAGAGGAATGAACTGTAGGTTCGTAATGGGCCTTTAAATCCATTAAGGGTTCAAGAAATGATTAAGGACGAGATCAACCAAAGGAGCATGAGAGGGTAGTCCAAAAGGAGTCATGTAGCAAAAACAACAAAGAACAGAACCGAGTTAAAGAAACCCCGAAAAACCCAAAAGAATGGAAGAAATAGCGAAAAAAACCCAAGTAAAGAAGAAAATGAGGAATTTGATTATTGAGGCTTAGAGACCATTAGATCCGAAAGATCAATGGTGCAGACTAAATCGCATCGGCGGAGTCCTTTTAAAAGTAATCAGAATCGAGCCTTAAGGAATTGCGATGAGTGATGGTAGATTGATCATGGACCATTGGTTCGGGACCAGATCAATGGTCCAGATCTAATCATAAGATAGAAGTCGGAGGTGCCAAGGGACAGCGAAGCGACATTGCGATATCACCGATAGCGATAAATCAATGATCAAAGAGTTGGGAAATCAGTGCTGTGGAAAGGATCGGAGTGAAGAGTGGACCTGAAAAGTTATGTAGCACAATTAATGTGATTTGAAGTCCTGGAAGTTATGCATTATCGCATATTGGAGGACCTGGAGGAATAAATGTTAGTGGAACTCGCGATAGGAGCAGTTGAGGATTGCAATAAAGTTTAATCTCGGGGTCTGTGTAGAGACTACACCGAGGCAGAAAATGTGAGTTTTTGGTATATTTCCTTTGTAATTGGATTATTAGGAAATTAGCCTCGATAAGGGTTTTCATGCATTAATTATGTATTAGCCAAGGGGAAAGGTTATATATGCGGGTTTTAGGATGGCTGAAGGATTATAAAGGTTGCAACGAGTTTCAACAGTCCCGATATTAAAGGAATGGAAGGTTTATAAGGAATAACCAATCCCGATAGGAAGGGTTTGATTAAAAGACTTTAATAAAGTCTTATGCGAAGTTTTAAGCGGGGTGATTAGGTTCTGATAACAAGGAACTATTATATAGGGCCTTAACTGTTTATGGTTGAAGATTTTGACTCTTGGTTAGTTAAAATACCTGGGACGAATGTGTTTACGCATCCATATGCATACTATGGGTGTTAGCAGGGGTAGCCCTGCATTAAAATTGTATATCTCTAGTCTTAAAATGTCCTATTATGTTGTTCTTCTTTAAATCCAATGTGTGAAATTTAGATGTGTTTTTTTCATTTATGTTGCTTTGCTCCAATTGCAATGTTACTATTTTATATCTTTCTCTTGCATTTGTGATTGTTGTGGTCTTTTGTGTGGATCCCTTCACTTTGTTCACATTTATAATATTATTGTTAGGATTTAATGTTCTAGGTGTTTATATCAATATTCTTGAGATTTATACTATTAATACATTCATGTATTGATATAAATGTATTTATGGCTTAAAATTTATTTATTGTTTATAATGTAGTGATATAAATGTGTTATTATTAATGTAATGATGATTTATCATGTTTTGATACTTTATGATTTGCAATGTGGTTCTTATATTGGTTTTGGTTTATGTTTATTATTATTGTTTTGTGTTATAGCATTATTTATGTTTATAATATTAATGCCATGGATTTAGGGCTTAGGTTCGGTTTACTATTTCCTTGGGTTTATAATATTAAATGATTAGGTTTATTTGTTCTTTAAGTTTGTAATATTTAATAATCCTTTGGTTTATCATTTATTCAATTTTATTTATTAATCCCCAATATTAAGTTTTAAATAATAGTCCTAAGGTTTAATATTAATCCCTTACATTTACAATGTTTATCCCTTCAATTTATTAACGTGTTGCTTTCATAATATTAACAATCCCTAGGGTTTATTGATCCCTTAGGTTTATAATATTCATAGTCACCTGGGTTGACCAATCCATTGGGTTTAAAAAATTAATTCCTATTAATCCCTTCTATTTTTAAAATTGATCCCTTGCCATTTTTTATCCCTTTGGTTTCTAATATTTTTCCCTTGGGTTTATTAATTCCTTAGGTTTATAATATCAAATTCTTGGGTTTCTTCGTTGTTCAAATTTTTAATATTAATAATTCCTTGGGTTCATAATCCTTTTAGGTTTTAGTGTTAATCCCTTGGGTTTATTATTCCTTTGGGTTTATTATATCAATCCCTTGGGTTTATTATTCCCTTGGATTTATATTATTAGTCCCTTTTGTTTAACAGTATTCCCTTAGGTTCATAATCCTTTGGGGTTTTAGTATTAATCCCTTGGGTTTATAATATCAATCGCTTGGACTTATTATTCCCGAGTCAAACATGATTTATTATAATGTCGACCATGGTATAACATGGAATTGTTATAAGGATTGTCTCAATATGAAAATCAATGATGGTTGATCATGTTTATTTTAATGTTTATAATATTTTTATTAGGGTTTATATACATTGGGTTTATAATATTAGTCCCTTGGATTTAATATTATTCCCTTGGGTTCATAATCACTTGGGGTTTTAGTATTAATCTGTTTGTTTTATTATTTCTTTGGGTTTCTCATATTAATCCCTTGGGTTTATTATTCCCTTAGATTTATAATATCGATCATGGTAAACCATTGTCAATCATAGCCAACCATGGTCAACCATGCTTGAATGTCACATTGTGACAAGGATTGTCTCACCATGAAAATAAATAATAATCCCTTGGGCTTATTATTCCTTTGGGTTTATTATATCAATCCCTTGGGTTTATTATTCCCTTGGGTTTATATTATTAGTCCCTTTTATTTAATAGTATTCCCTTTGGTTCATAATCCCTTGGGGTTTTAGTATTAATCCCTTGGGTTTATAACATCAATCGCTTGGGTTTATCACTCCCAAGTCAAATATGGTTTATTATTATGTCGACCATGGTCCAACATGGAATTGTGATAAGGATTGTCTCAATATAACAAATCAATGATGGTTGATAATGTTTATTTTAATGTTTATAATATTTGTATTAGGGTTTATATACGTTGGGTTTATAATATTAGTCCCTTGGGTTTAATATTATTCCCATGGGTTCATAATCCCTTGGGGTTTTAGTATTAATCCCTTCATTTTATTATTCCTTTGGGTTCTCATATTAATCTCTTGGGTTTATTATTCGGTTAAGCTTATAATATCAATCATGGTAAACCATTGTCAATCATAGCCAACCATGGTCAACCATGCTTGAATGTCACATTGTAAGGATTGTCTCACCATGAAAATAAATCATGTTTATTTTAGTGTTTGTAATATTTATATTTGGGTTTACGCATGTTGGGTTTATAATATTAGTCCCTTGGGTTTAATATTATTCCCCTAGGTTCATAATCCCTTGGGCTTTAGTATTAATCCCTTGGGTTTATTATTCATTGGGGTTTATAATATCAATCCCTCGGGTTTATTATTCCCTCAGGTTTATAATGCCAATCATAGTCAACCATGGTTGAATGTCACATTGTCACAAGGATTGTCTCACCATGAATAAATCATGTTTACTTTAGTCTTTATAATATTTATATTTGGATTTACAAATTTTGGGTTTATAATATTAGTCCCTTGGGCTTAATATTATTACCTTGGGTTCATAATCCCTTAGGGTTTTATTATTAATCCCTTGGGTTTATTATTCATTTGGGTTTATAATGTAAATAACTTGGGTTTATTATTCCCTTAGGTTTATAATATCAATCATGGTCAACCATCATCAATCATAGCCAACCATGGTCAACCCTGTTTGAATGTTGCATTGCGACAAGGATTGTCTCACCATCAAAATAAACCATGTTTATTTTAGTGTTTGTAGTATTTATATTTGGGTTTATCAATGTTGGGTTTATAATATTAGTCCCATGGGTTTAATATTATTCCCTTCAGTTCATAATCCCTCAGGGTTTTAGTATTAATCCCTTAGTTTTATTATTCCTTTGGGTTTATAACATCAATCCCTTGGCTTTATTATTCCCTTAGGTTTATAATATAAATCATGGTCAACCATTGTCAATCATAGCCAACCATGGTCAACCATGGTTGAATGTCACATTGTGACAAGGATTGTCTCACCATGAAAAAATCATGTATTTTAGTCTTTGTAATATTTATATTTGGGTTTATGAATGTTGGGTTTATAATATTAGTCCCTTGGGTTTAATATTATTCCCTTGGGTTTACAATCTCTTGAGGTTTTAGTATTAATCCCTTGGGTTTATGATTCATTTGGGTTTATAATATCAATCATGGTCAACCATGGTTGAATGTTGCATTGTGACAAGGATTGGCTCACCATCAAAATAAATCATGTTTATTTTAGTGTTTGTATTATTCATATTTGGGTTTACCAATGTTGGGCTTATAATATTAGTCCCATGGTTGAATGTCACATTTTGACAAAGATTGTCTTAGCATGAAAATAAACCATGTTTATTTTAGTGTTTGTAATATTTATATTTGGCTTTACCATATTAGTCCCATGGTTGAATTTCCCATTTTGACAAATATCGTCTCACCATGAAAACAAATCATGATTATTTTGGTCTTTGTAATATTTACATTTTGGTTTCTGAATGTTGGGTCTATAATATTAGTCCCTTGGGTTTAATATTATTCCCTTGGGTTCATAATCCATTGGGGTTTTAGTATTAATCTCTTCGGTTTATTATTCATTTGGGTTTTAATATCAATCGATTGGGTTTATTATTCCCTTAAGTTTATAGTATCAATCATGGTCAACCATGGTCAACTATAGTTGAATGTCACATTGTGACAAGGATTGTCTCACCATGAAAATAAATAATGTTTATTTTAGACTTTGTAATATTTATATTTGGTTTCACGAATGTTGGGTTTATAATATTAGTCCCTTGGGTTTAATATTATTCCCTTGGGTTTTAGTATTAATCCCTTGGGTTTATTATTCATTTTCATTTATAATATCAATCCCTTGGGTTTATTATTCCCTTTGGTTTATAATATCAATCATGGTAAACCATTATCAATCATAGCCAAACATGGTCAACCATGGTTGAATGTCGCATTGTGACAAGAATTGTATCACCATCAAAATAAGCCATGTTTATTTTAGTGTTTGTAGTATTTATATTTGGATTTATCTATTTTGGGTTTATAATATTAGTCCTATGGTTGAATGTTACATTTTGACAAAGATTGTCTCACCATGAAAATAAACTATGTTTATTTTAGTGTTTGTAATATTTATATTTGGGCTTACAAATGTTGGGTTTATAATATTAGTCCCTTGTGCTTAATATTATTCACTTGGGTTCATAATCCCTTGGGGTTTTAGTATTAATCCCTTGGGTTTATTATTCATTTGGGTTTATAATATCAAACTTTTGGGTTTTTTATTCCTTTAGGTTTATAATATAAATCCTAGCCAAACATGGTCAACCATGTTTGAATGTCGCATTGTGACGAGGATTGTCTCACCATCAAAATAAACTATGTTTATTTTAGTGTTTATAGTATTTATATTTAGGTTTACTAATGTTGGGTTTATAATATTAGTCCCATGGGTTTAATATTATTCCCTTCGGTTCATAATCCCTTAGGGTTTTAGTATTAATCCCTGATTTTTATTATTCCTTTGGGTTTAGAATATCAATCATGGGCAACCATTGTCAATCATAGCAAACCATGGTCAACCATGTTTGAATGTCGCATTGTGACAACGATTGTCTCACCATCAAAATAAACCATGTTTATTTCAGTGTTTGTAGTGTTTATATTTGGGTTTAACAATGTTGGGTTTATAATATTAGTCCCATGGGTTTAATATTATTCCCTTAGGTTCATAATCCCTTGGGATTTTAGTATTAATCCCTTAGTTTTAGTATTCCTTTAGGTTTATAATATCAATCCCTTGGGTTTATTATTCCTTTAGGTTTATAATATCGATCATGGTCAACCATTGTCAATCATAACCAACCATGGTCAACCATGGTTGAATGTCACATTGTGACAAAAATAGTCTCGCCATGAAAATAAACCATGTTTATTTTAGTTTTTCTAATATTTATATTAGGGTTTATAGCTTGAGTAGGCCTAATGGTTAAGAGCATGTGTTTCCTCCTAAGAGGTCACAAGTTCAAAACCAGAGGGGGGTAGAGTATGTATGTCTCCGTAGACTTACCAGTCAAATTGTTGCATGGAGGTGGATCCCTTGTCCCATAACCAAGGGGATCTCATACACCAATTTTGTGTCTGGCTTGGCCATGTCCTTAAAAATGGATATTATTATTATTATTATTATTATTATTAGTCCCTTGGGTTTAATATTATTTCCTTGGGTTCATAATCCAATGTGGTTTTAATATTAATCTTTTGTGTTTATTATTAACTTGAGTTTATAATATCAATCATGGTCATATTTATTAATCTCTTGTGTTTTTAATATCAATCCCTTGTGCTCCCGGATGCGGGTGCTGGCACGTCAGATGGGGTCGAGCCACATGCCCAGCATGTGCCGCCCCGTGCTAACAATACAGTTTAATGGGATATCGCCGCCAAAGGATATTGTTCAGTTGCCCGAGCTCTGGGCATTCAATGCCGAGCAGGGTGAAACGATGGGGATGCAGGATGCAGTTAATGCTCGCTCTCATCGAGGGAAGGATGCAAGCTCATTGGTATGGTGAAGCTGGGGCGGTGCAGGCGCAAGGGAATTCTGGACGGGTGGATGTTTTACCACCTCAATTCGCAGTCTTGGCATTTCGTCGCTGCAACTCAAGTAATTGCCTCAGGTGGGAGCAGCAATTTAAGGGCAATCGAAGTAAATTGGATGCGAGAAGGGAAATTTTTCCCTCAGGCAAAGTTTGCTCGGTGGTTATTACGCCTGTGTGTGGTTTGTGGCAAGGTCCGCACTTTGTTTGTTATTACAATTCACTCCAGGTACACAAGGGAGGCAACGGGGAGTCCATGGCAAAGCTGCGAGAACGGAAACTGAGCAGAAGGGGACCTGGGCGAGGTTCATCCTCTCGCCCCCCTGCAGCAGATGAGCACCATCACTGCTGCTGCTGCTACTGCTACAGGAGGGAAAAAGCCACACCAATTCAAGCCAGGCAGTTCATGGAGGTTGGCAGCTCAAGTGAAGGAGAGCCAATGCTTCCAGCATTCGGCTCAGTCGTGTTCACCCTAGGCAGCTCAAAGGATAAGGCAGGTATCAATGCTCATATTTCAGTTCTTTTCACTAAAATTCCTAAGGGAAATGATGGTGGAAAGCTACCAGGTTCGGCGGAGCCACCTCCAGAGGGAATTGGTGAGGAGAGTCCTGTGTTGCAGCCACCAATTGAGGCGGGCACCTCTGGGAAAGAGATCCTGCAAGCCCCTTCTCATCCCCCGGAGCCGGAACCTCAGGCCACC